>PITA01009120.1:0-79860 GCA_004023965.1 Spilogale gracilis | reverse complement strand
TACTGTGTAACTCTTGCTTGCTGTTTGAAACGTATATAAACCCCTAGACCCTTGCATTCGGGGTCCTTGCTGAAACCCGCTGTGCCGGGCAGATGCTTGGACCCTAGCTAGCTGGAAATAAACCTCACGGTGTGATTTGCATTATCCTGAGCGTCCTCGGTTTCTCTTTGGGGAGGCGGTCGACATCGGACTTTAACAGTTTTCACATGTAGCTTTTTGCCAGTCTCATCGGTTTAATAAAAGCACAAAATAGCATCTTCGCGTTTTAATGTGCGTTGTTCTTACCATGATGGCGGTTGGACATCTTTTCCTACATTTAACAGCCATTTGTATCTCTTTTTTTTTCCCATGAAGGATCTTTTCATACCCTTTGCTCATATTTTCACTGGTCTTTCCTTCAGAGGTTTGTTCATGTCGCTTTATAATTCCAGGAGATTCGTCCTTCCCTAAAAAACACGCGTTCTTTCCAGGTTTTCATTTGTTTTTTAATTCACTTATTTAAGTTTCCTTTGTTTGGCATGCACAAGCTGTGAACATTTTTGGTTTTTTTGTTTTTACTTTTATTGGCAAACTTATCAATTTGTTATTTTATAGCTTGTAATCGGAGAGGATTTTCCTGCCCTTCAGGTTGTAAAAGAGAATTCTCCCACATATTCTCTTCGTACTTTTGTGGTTTGGTTGGTGGTTGGTTTACATGTTTAATCCGTTTGGAGTTTATTCTAGTAGACTGTGTGCGGTATGGCTCCAGCTGAATTTTGTTTTCAGGTGGCTGCCCAGGGAATCTCGACATCACTTACCAGCTAGTCACTAGGTTTGGTAGGCAGCCTTTCTCATGTACGAAACACATTTATATTCTTCTGAAGCGGTTCGGCTTATCTATTTACTCATACAGTAATACTATGAAGTTTTTAATATTCCAAGTGCTATAAGCCTTTTTATATTTGGTGATCTAGACCAGAGTATCTCAACCTCAGCACTCCTGACATCTGCGAGATAGGATTCTTTCTTGGTGAGGGCCTTCCAGTGCCTTCTAAGATATTCAACAGCATTCCTGGTCTCTCCCCTTCAGATGCTGGTAGCAGATGTGCGCACATACACAGTTAAGATAAGCAGAGAGAGAGAGAGAGAGAGAGAGAGAGAGAAAGAAAGGGAAAGGAAGGTTTCCAGACGTTTGTTGCCAAATGTCTCATGGGGTACAAAGTCACCCCTGTTGAGAACCACTTGTCTATGTTGCTTTTTGTTTTTCGTGGCTTCTTGTTTATTCCTAATTATTTCATCACTCTATATTTGCACTGTTCCCTCTACCTGAAATGTCCTCCTCTTCCTCACTTCCACATGAGAGTTCAGCTTAGATACTGCCTCCAGGAAGCTTTCTTAGATGTCTCTGCCTATCCTGTGTCCCCTATACCCAGGTGCTGACCCCCATCATTCTCTATAAAAACGAGCCATTTGCTTGTCTCTCACCCCTGATCAGGGTGTCAGCTTTGAGAAGATAAGGGTTTTGTTTGTGTCTTTATGTCTAGTCTCTGGCACTAAGCCTGGCACAGGGCAGGTGTTCTAGCAGTCTCCTTGGGTAAAAAGGTAAGTGGGTATTTCTTTTACCCACCTCTTACCAAGAGCCACGAGTTCAGTTGAAGAAGACACGTGGGAAGGATGGGATCTCAGCTGTTACCTAGAGTGAAGCCTTGGTGTTGAGAAGCAGTGGGGGGTAGGGAGAGTCTTACACATATAAAGTGCCTACTGTGTGCTAGGCGGGGAGGTAGATGAGATGGACACAATCTCCTGTTCAATATTGTGCAGTGCCCTCTGAGGAAAGAAAGCTTGGGAAACCTGAAGGGCCTGAGTCATTTCTGGGAAAAGCTGGATAAATAGTATCTTCAGCTTAGGAGGTGCTTAACCTCTGTAAGCCTCAGTTTCCCTATTAGTATGGGAATACTAGTATCATCCATCTCAGAAGGCTCCTGTAAGAATGTGGTGTTTCAACTGTACTGATGCATAACAAACATTCAGTACACAGTGGGCCCTTCTTATTTTTATTTTATCTGCTAAGCTTGGACTTAGCTGAATTTTTTTTCCAGTTGGCAGTTGGTTTAAAAATCTCTAAGGTTGGGGCGCCTGGGTGGCTCAGTTGGTTAAAGCGACTGCCTTTGGCTCAGGTCATGATCCTGGAGACCCGGGATCGAGTCCCACATCGGGTTCCCTGCTTGGCGGGAGGCCTGCTTCTCCCTCTCACTCCCCCTGCTTGTGTTCCCTCTCTGGCTGTGTTTCTCTCTGTCAAGTAAATAAAAATCTTTAAAAAAAAAAATCTCTAAGGCTACTATGGACCCAGGGCAGGATGGATTTCCAGGGGTGGCTCCTTGCAAAGAGAGAGGGGATCCCTGGCAGGAGCCCCCCCCCCAGCAGTGTTCCCTTGTGCTGGTAGTTCCTATCTGACAGGTTCTCCCAGATCCCCCAACCCTATGAGACTTAGGTGTTTGGAGGGGCCTCTGATTGAATTTTTTCTAAGGCGAAGAGACCCCAGGATGACTATGAGCCTCAGGGGCCAACAAAGAGCAAGCCACTAGGTAAGAAGTGCTCCCCACAAAAAAAGTTAACACCAAAAGCATTTATCCAAGATTTTAGATGAAGCAAAATTATTCCAGTATGCATAGAGGGAAATGATAGCAATAAGTAGCATCTATAAATGCCAGACATGGGCCATCCACACATCTCCCTCTCTTAGAGTGTGTCTTTATCTGGTGATGAGTAGGGTACAATGGTCATACCCAGCCCCCCACTCCCAGTATCAATTCTCCTATTAATTCTGGGCCTGTTTATCTTTAACCCCCAAGCCCATGCCTATCAGCCATGTCATGCTCTGCATAGGTTGGGTCGGGAGCCAAAAGAACACACTGAATGAGCCACATGTGGATGCAAGCTTTTATCTTACAGCCGCTGAGGCGGGAGGATGGCGGCCCAACATGGCCCAAGCAGCCTGGCGTGTACCCTCAGACCTCCTGCCCGCAGCACTATAAAGAGCATACCTGCCCCTGCTGAAACGTTCTTCATCCAGGGAAGAACACGTGCTCCTCTTCTGAAGGTCCTCTGACGCTTGCTTGGAGGCCATGGGTGCTGAGATGTTGTAGATGTCTTTACCCTGATCCGAGTTATATCTCTAGGGATGTAGCCCCTGCCAGGCAGCAGGGTACAGAGGTCTTCTCCTTTCAAAGGTGCTTCCAAGAAGGGAAAATGGTGTCTTCCATTTACTCCCATTTCCCCCAGCATCTTTGTCCAGGCTGTCTGTCATCTCATCCACCAGAATCTACAACACTTTTGAGATGTCTCTGCTCCTAGCCTTTCCTGCCTGTGATATTGTGATCCATAGTAAGTATATATTTGGCCTTTGTCCTCCCATCTTTACCTGTGAAACTTTACCTGGTGAACACATCAGATAACATGTAAATGTCCTCAGAAAGGCCTACCCCTAACGAGTCATTACCAAGTGTCCTGATTCCAAGTGCCACTGCTCAGCGCAGCTTTGATTTCATATCTGTTTAAGTGGTTATTGATTCAGGTTTCCTCCTCTAGTCCATGAAGGCAGACAGTATCTTTTTTTTTTCCTTACAACTTATCCCCAGAGCTTAGCATAATTCCTGAACATAGTAGATACTCAATATATATTTGAGTGAATAGTGCACGAAGGATAGTGTAATTTAGTAGGTAGTGCTAATATTTATGTGCTGGTGATGTTCTAAGTATGTTATAAATATTGCAATCTTCCTAACAATCTACAGGGATGAGTAGTATTACTTCTATTTTATCTGTGAGGAAACTTACTATAATCTCATAACTAGTAAGAGCCAGGGTTTGAACCCAGGAGTCTGGCTACAGAGTCTGACTTTTAACCACCATGTTATTCTGGCTTGTGTTGTTCTCCCACACTTTAGTAAATCCACAAATTTCATCTGGTGCTAGATTGTTATTATGTTGTACCTTGTACATCTTACTTGCAATGACTTATACTCAACATGACATTGGAAAATTTCTGTGACAAAACATTTTATCTGCCAGATGGGACTCTAGGAATATGCATTCTACATTTTAGCAAAAACCAATTGTACATATTTTTTAAAAAGATTTTATTTATTTATTTGACAGAGAGAAACACAGCTAGAGAGGGAACACAAGCAGGGGGAGTGAGAGAGCGAAAAGCAGGCTTCCCGCCAAGCAGGGAGCCAGATGTGGGGCTCGATCCCAGGACTCCGAGATCATGACCTGAGCCGAAGGCAGCTGCTCAACCAACTGAGCCACCCAGGTGCCCCTCAATTGTACATATTAATCAAAATTTGGTGACAAACCAATGAAGAATGGACATCAAAGCACATGAGTTTGAGAACTGCCAGTGTGCTAGCTGATAACAAATCCGTAATACCCTCAGTCATTCCGTTCTCTTTTTCCCCTGCCCTGAGAGAAACGTCTTCCTGGAGTTGGTGGTATGCTTCATCTTTCTGCTTGGCAAGCCTTTCATCCTGGGGAGAAGCAAGGCCTGCTTCTATCCCTAAGGCCCTCAGAACCCTTCTCTGTCCTCTGCAGTGGTCAGAATAACGTGGCTCCCTATCTCCAAAGGGATACCCATCCATCTCAAGGTCCGTCCTGTATTCAGGGGTTTTCTTTGCAGCTGTGTTCCTGGTTCTTTTGTACTTTGCAAGACCACCCTCACCCCTTGCAGGAAGGTGCTAGGGACATAAATCCCAGCTTCCTTAGGTAACCTGCACTTTTTCACTTTTCTAGACAGAATTGGAAGTGGTCTACCACCACTGGAGATGGTTTTAGCACCTGTATCTTGGAGATTTGTCTGGCTCCTTTACCAAGGTCAGTCCATGCAAACCAGCGGGCATCAGAGAGCTGGTCATGTAGCCAAGGCTCTGGGGACTCACTTAGGATGGCTGAACCAGATCCTGCCTGAGCTCAGGCTATTCCTCCGAAACTCCAAGCTGACCTGACATGTTGAACCTCTTCCAATTGCCGCATCCCCAGCCCCCTGCCCAGATCCATCCCCTACTGTTCGTGCCCTGCTCTGCTTCCAGGTGGGTTTGGCCGCTGGGACTCACCGCAGTCTGCAGAAGATCCAGAGATGGGAAGGGAGGGAGGTCTAGATATTTATTCTCCCTTTCTCCTCCTGATTGACTGAGGTCCTGGCCATGGAGAGGGTCCTCTGTGGCAGGGGGGCTCCAGGAAAACAGTTTCTTCCCCTCACCTCCTTTAGACCTATAGGAAATAATGGCTCCCCATAGTGGCTAGTCCCTGGGTACCTCATTATCTTTTGTGGTTCTTTTAACCTTGCCTACCTCCATCAATGATCCCTTCACCAAAGTCTCTTCAGTTAAACCCTTTCACGTGTGCCATCTTCCTGCTGGTACTCTGGAACTTTCTAGGTACATCTTTATGGCTTTCTCAAGATGTGTATGGTCCTTGACATGTTTGGAGAATGGCAGTAGCCTGGGCTGCTTCTTCCGTATGCAGCAGCTCCTGCCATCTCCTACATGTTGAGAATGCCTACACCACTCCAAGTGCAACTCCTTTGCCTGTCGGCCCCTCATCCCAGGGTCTTAGGGGAAGGAACTGGAGTGAGGGAGAACACTCAGATGTTAGCACCCATAATGCCCTCTTGTTCAGACCAGATCCTTTTTCTACTCAAGCTTTCTCACAGCCTCATCTCCTCTCCACCTCCAGCCCCATTCATTCAACAGATCTTTATGGGAGACCTGAAACGTACAGACAGACACCAATCACCCAGCTCTACCATCTGCTGTCATGTCAACATTGAACTCAAATGATGTTCCTTTCTGGGTTTTGTAGTGGATGCTCCGGGCAATGACTCATACTTGAAATCTACATTTGCTCACATTTAAAATCTTCAAATACCAGAGAAATACAAATAGTCTATCACTTCTAATTCACGGGTCAGTCTTTCAAAGAAGCAAACGCAGTTGGAGACAACCTCCTTAAGGCATCTTGTCCTTTCCTGTTTCCTGATTGTGGGATACTTAGATTGTCTGGGCTCCAGCCCTTCCACGTGGCCCCCAAGGAACTGGACCTTGGCAACAGCCTCCAGCATGGCTCTAGGTGTGATGGTGTGAGGGTCTGAATGACCTTGGATCTTGTAGGGGTTCTTGCTCAGGACGGTGCTTCCCCGACAGTAGAGGGGCTGACTGAGACAGCTGCCAATGTGGATGATGACCAAGATGTTATTTGGTAGTCAGCCTGCAGAGGTTAAAAGTATTTATTTAAATGACAGTGAAATTTTTTAAGTGACCTAAATATCTACCAGTAGGAAATAAGTAAATCGAAGTATGTATGTCATTACAGATACTATATTGCTATTAAAAAGAATTTAATGGGTCTATGTGTACTGGAACAGAAAGATGTTGAAAACATGGCTAAATTAAAAAAAAAAACAGTTTCAGGATAGCAAATATCATTGAATACTGTGATATAAAAATATGTGAAATATGTATATATATTTTTAAAAAGCCTAAATGTGTATGTGTATATGTATGTGTGTATTACATATATATAAATTATAGAATAGAGTTAAGAAAACTCTTTCGCAAGAGTAGTCACCTCCAGAGGCAGGAGTAAGAGGAAAAGATGTGATGAAGGGGATCTTCTTCAAATTTGGGGAGGTGATATGCTTCTGAACATTTGGATCTTCACAGTTAAGAACAAATTCACATATCAGATAATTAACTCCTTCTTCCCCCAAAGAAGAGAGATAAAGAAAGAAATAACTATTATTAACACAGAGGAAAGAGGGGGAGGGACAGTCACTGAAAGGGCTCTTTCATTTTTTCCTCTGTATACTTCTGTATTCTTGAATCTGTGCAATAGGAACACACTCGCGCATTTCTAGTGTAGCTATTTTTTATCATGCAAAGGCTCATTTATATACTCAACAGCTAATGTTTTTGTCTTCACTCAGTGCTGAGCACTGTGTTCTGCCCTTGATTGGCTACAATCCTTGCAATATTCTGTGAGTCACATATTATCATTCCATCTTATAAAGAGGAACCTGGGGCCCAAAGACTGATGAGGTAATCCGCCCAGTTGCCCATCTAGCTAGAAAACAGGGCTGAGATCCAAATAGGGCTGCCGGAGGGCAAGGCCCATCTTCTCTCATCCTGCTGTACTCCACATGCCAGGCGTGGTGGTGGATACCAGCAGGAATGAGGCTTCCTGCCTTCGAGTAAGTGGAACCGAGTAAAGAAGGGAAAACCTGAGAGAAAGGTAAAGGAATGAACAGACTGAGGAGAAGAAGCAGAAGTGTTTACCAGAAAGAAATGCCCTCGTAAAGTTGAGTGACACCAGAAAGACAATCAGAGGTGGACTGATATGCCGGAACACCCATAAATTTTTCATTTGGTTCTGCGCACCCAGACGCCTCGTGTCACACTGCAGCTCTGTCCAGATGATTCTAATAATAGCCCCATGGAATCCTCTGGTCGGAGGAGACTGAGAGAGGTCACCGGGTCTGTCTTCTGCCTGCAGAAGGGAGTACGTGTTCTTTTTGTGGGAAAATGGAGGCAAAGAGTAACTTAGGTGATTAGATCAAAGTCAGTTCCCTACCCTACCCCTGAAGTCGACAAAAGAGTGGAACTGGATCTCGGGGCACTGACAGTCTCATGAGTCAGCATATGGAAATTATATTCATACTGCAGCTCTTTACAAAGGAAACAACTGTCCACCCCTCTTTTCCAGCTGGTAGACATCTGGAGGGGGGAAGGGTGTCAGCCGAGGAAATGCAAAGGAGTCACTAGATGGCCCCTTCTCACACAGTGGCGTCCGGAAGAGGAATGGGGACAATTGGAAGGAGTTGGGTGTTAGTTTTTCATGCACCATTGGGTCACTCTTCCTTCCTGTCACCCTGCTTCATCAGGACATGGCTCCATCAGGACCCTGGATCGGGCAGAGTGTGTTATGAGTGATTAAGGGCCTTGTAAGAGATTAAAAGAATCACATTCGTAGACTCCATCTAGCCAAAGGCTGAAGGACAATGGCTGGGGATTCTCTGAGTAGATTTATGCATGGAAAATAGAGAATTACTGGAGCCTGTTCCAGGGATTAGGGCTTTGAATAATGAGAACAATGCAGAAAACAAGTTCTCTGAGGGAAAATGGGTCTTCAGTCATGGGCACTGACAGGACTGTGGAGTTGGGTATGATTTAAATGAAGATACAAGTCTGACAACAGTGAGGCAGGAAGCAATCCATAGGTCAAAGGTACCTTTGGGCTACTGTGGCTAATTGGGCCAGAACTACAGTGAGGTACTCACCTTGAGTGCAAGATTTAAAGGGACATCAAAAAACTCAACAATCAAAAATATATTAGTGCTGTATTATAAATATATTTTAGTGCTGTATTTCTTAAAAATCAGAATTATGCTCTCAAAATGCCACAAAACATTCGTGATGACTATCCAAATTTTAAATTAAAAAAAGAGTGCCAGTTTGAGCCATATTGGAGCCTGAGGCAAAAGGAAAAATGTGTGCCCCTGGCATTAGTGGAAGCAAACTCCATTTGGGTGTTTCCTAAATATGCTTCTTTGCTTATCTCTTTTTTAATTGAGATAATTGCCATGTCTGACAATTGCTCTGGACTAAGGGACAATTTTAAATAATTTTTAATTAATTTAAGCAGAACGAAAATGACAATAAATTCTACTTGGGTAGAAGTCAAATATTTAAACTTAAAATAATGCTGTGAGTTTTAATACATCTAATTTTCCATCTTACAGTATTTTTTCAACCACTTTATAATGTTCTAGAAAGAAATTAATCATTTAAAAAATGCATATGGAGATACATAGATTTCCTCAGACTCCACTATAGCCCCTCATGGCTATGGGGGTAAATAAACCACAGCAGATGGTCTCCAGCTGAAAGTGGTGTATGTCTGTGTCAGACATGGTGGGGGTGTTGGCTGATTACTCCTCCCCTCAGTCTACAAAAGACCCTTCTGCCTCTCTAGGGTCTCACTTTGGGATTGGGGGATACAGGGAATCATCTTACCTCATTTCACACTTTTTGTAGAGGTCATGAGATTATAGAAACTGGGGATGACATTATCCCATATTCATTGCTGGAGTCATCCCTGGACTTTGGGAGGTGGTCACCTTGACTCAAAGGCCAAGGGCATGTAGTATATGCCTGATAAAGATCTATGGGTAGAAATTCTCTTCTCTAGGCAACTTTAAGAAACACCACTTGGAAATTCTTGGCTAGAAGAAACTTCCTCAGATAATGAGGTTTTTTTCTTATTATTCAAAAAATCCATAATACGCTCACATGGTTCAAAATTCAAAAGGATATGAAAAGGCAAACATTAAGAAGCCTGTTTCTTTCCTTCTCTCTATGCCTACTTGTGAGCTCATTCTCTCTGTCAAATAAATAAATAAAATCTTTAAAAAAAAAAAAAAAAGGGCACCTGGGTGGCTCAGTGGGTTAAAGCCTCTGCCTTCAGCTCAGGTCACAATCTCAGGGTCTTGGGATCAAGGCCCCCACCGGGAGCCTGCTTCCTTCTTTCTCTGCCTACTTGTGATCTCATTCCCTCTGTCAAATAAATAAATAAAATCTTATAAAAAAAAAAAAAAGAAGCCTGTTTCTCCCCCATACTCTCCTTTTCCCCCATACAAACAGACAATAACATAGCAGTTTCTTGGCAATTAGGGCTTTTTAAAAAATAGTATTAAAATAGGTTTTATGAGTTAGACTGGGACCCACCCAAATCTTTCTGGATCAGACTCTCCAGCTAGTACAGAGGGCTAAGCAGAGAGGTCATATCTTGCATGTAGCTGACATGGGCAACTTGGAGATGTTGTTGTGGGGTGACACCAGAGCCCGCAGGCAGGAGGCCTCTCTTGCCAACTGGCATGGTGTCTAGTGCTGGTGCCCCTGGATAGCCAAGCTAATGGGGAATAGTCTGAGGCCATCAGCATGGTTGGGGTTTTCCTCCTGTGACATCTTTGGTCTAATAATAATCCCCAAAGGAAAGGGTATCAGTGTTTCTTGGAAACACATGCCAGAGTTTGTAATCTGTCCCACATTTAACCACAAGCAGACTTCTGCATATGCAGGATTACACGCATCCTCACAATGGAAATGACATTCCAAACCACAAATACAACTCTTGGTTTTTGTGGTCACTATGAACCCTCAAGATATCAGTTGCTCCAAAGGCAACTGATCTCCTTTGCTCTCTCGGCTATGGTTGAGGAGATCACTAGAAGCCAGGCATGGAGGAGCCCCTTTATGAGCTGGGGTCCCACAAGGCTCAGAGCTGGAGTGTAAGCAGAAGCTGGGCCAGGAGAGATCTCAGTACAAACCAGGAGAAATGCTGACTAAACCACCATGCCACATTAAATTTATAATGTGTCAAAGGCGTCTTCCCTTCACGCCTCTCTTGGCTACATCCCTATTCATCACTCTTTCTATAAAGTTGTTTCCCACTGAGTCACCCTCTAGGGTTTGCTGGCAGGCTCCCCACTCCTGGTGTTCAGCCAATGGGGCCCTCCCAGACTTCTCCACTCAATTCCCACCCCTCACAAGGCCATGGAAACTTCATTGAAAATGTGAGTGGTGTGTCCAGGTGCCGCAGGATATCTTGAGCAAGGTGGTCAAGGAAAGCAGGCTGGGCCCCGTGCCTTCCTCTGGGCCCTTTGTCTCACTTGAATCTGGGAGGGCATGGAGACTATAGAGTAAAGGAAAAACAGAGCTTGTGGTCCCACGCTAGGGCAGCCTGTCAATGCTTACCTAACCCAGAGCCAACAGTTTTTTGTTGTTCAGTTCAACTAGGGTTAATTAATGTGTTCTAGAAAGTGATAATTGCTGTTGGGGCAAATGTAAGAGCAAGAATCTCCTGGTGAGGAGTTGGGGCATAGAGTGGTAGCCAGTGTTCAGAAAATAGGAAATGTCTGGAGAGCTCTGGAAAGAGATCCTGTGAAATTATGACAAAGATCAAAAGCCTAAATGCTGAAGGAAATTACAGGAAGGAAGGGGAAAATACAGGTTGGAATCTGAAGGGAGCACTGGTGATGAAGCAAAATCCCAAGCACTTTTCCTGGTTTCCTTAAATTCATGGAAGCTTCTCTGTTCCTTCATTTGTGCAATGCAAATTTGCACCTACTTCAATGGGGGCACTCAAGAATCAAATAAAACAATGTCTTTTTCTGCATAGTTGTCTGTTTCCTTGGATATCTCTTCTTCACTTTTTTAGAAAGATTTTATTTACTTATTTATTTATTTGCTTATATATTTATTTATTTATTTATTTATTTGATAGAAAGAGAGATCACAAGTAGGCAGAGAGGCAGGCAGAGAGAGAGGAGGAAGCAGGCTCCCTACAGAGCAGAGAGCCTGATGTGGGCCTCCATCCCAGGACCGTGGGGTCATGACCTGAGCCAAAGACAGAAGCTTTAACCCACTGAGCCACCCAGGCGCCCTCTTCCTCACTTTTTGAGAAGAAATACAAGGTTTAAAAAAACCAAATCACTTTTTCTCTGGAAGGCAAATCTTACCACCAGTTGTGCATTTCCAGAAATCTATGCTCTGTCCAAGGAATGCACTACCCATCACAGTCACTCCCGAGGGTAACTGGCTGTTCTTCTGTTGGTGAGTGTGAGTAAAGACTAGATCGTTGTTTCACAAAGTTAGACAAAAAACAGAGTAGAGTGGTGTCACGTTGGCTTCCTGGACTATTTGACTGCAACACTCGCTGTATTTTTTTTTAACTCTACAATTTTTGAGGCCATGCTGATGGAATGTTCCTTTGTACTTTCACTGCTGTCTGGAAACACTTGTCTTCATCTTAAGGATTAAAGAGAGCTCAGATTTCTATATTTTAATAAGTGTGACCTAGATAGTGGTAAACAGCCCACACTTCACCCAGGCCCTTTTGATACAACAAAGTGTATCTAAATAAACCTTTTGAAATTCTGATTAGTTCGGGCAGGCTTCATTCTGCTGTCAGGAATCTTGCTGTTAAAGGAGACTTCTCCCAAGCCCACCTATAAACAGAAACCACCTGGAGGGAAAGAAGCAAGAAATACTTTCTCTCACAGCTAAATTCTATAACTTTAACTCCCTTCCTTCACACATGAAATGTTGGGTATTTCTCATCTTACCAAATGCCAGTTCCCATCTTCCCAAGGACTTCAGCCCTTGTTTGGCATTGCCCCTCTTTCTCCTTTCTGCTGCCCTTGATGCCTCCCCTTCTCTTCTGAATCATTCCCATCTGAAAATAAAAAATAAACATGAAAAACTCCCTTCTCTTGGGGCGCCTGGGTGGCTCAGTTGGTTGAGCGACTGCCTTCGGCTCAGGTCATGATCCCAGAGACCCCGGATTGAGCCCCACATCGGGCTCCCTGCTCAGCAGGAAGCCTGCTTCTCCCTCTCACTCCCCCTGCTTGTGTTCCCTCTCTGGCTGTGTTTCTCCCTGTCAAATAAATAAAATCTTTAAAAAAAAAAAAAAAGAAAAGAAAAACTCCCTTCTCTCATATCCCTCAGCTACAGCCCCACCTCTCTGTTTCCCCTCCCACCCAAATTTCTAGAATGAGTTCCCTACCTACTGTTGAGACCCCTGCCTTCCTAGCACCACTGAAGTGGCCCTTGTCAAGACAAGCCCAGCAACGGCCATGTTTTTGTCCTAATCCTTTAACCTGACCACTCCCTCCTCCTGGACCCTAGGTTGGTTTCTGGGTCAGCCTCTCTCCTGGCTTTCTTCTTCCCTCCCTGCCCATATCTGCTAAGTCTACTCCACCCACATTTAAACACTGGGGCATCAGAAGGGTTTGGTCTCAGGTTCTGTTTTCCTCTGTCCACACCCTCTCCCAGGCTCAGCTCATCAATGCTCAGGGATTGAAATGCCCTCTTTCTTCTATTGACTCCCAAGTTTCTCTCACCAACTCAGACCTGTCCAACCCAAGACTGTCCACAGAACTACCTGCCTATGAAACTTTCCCTTATTTAATGTCTCATAGATGTCCCAAGTCTGATCAATCCAAAACAAGGGATAGTATGCATGCTGAACATTTGATAATTAAAGGAATTTGTCCTTGTATTCATCCTGGGTGGTGATGCCTGCTCATGAAATCTGTGTGTATAGGAAGTGTGGTTTAGGTGTGTATGTGAATATGTATGTGGCACCTAGAGTTCTACTCCCACTCACCATGTGTATGGTGTCTTGATTAGCAGCTATGTGTCATTTTTTCTGGGCTTATTTCTAGTAGACTGTCTTTCCTATCGATTCTGTGATATTTTAGATCATGACCTCAACACCAACAAAAGCCCATATCCCATACATTTCCTGGAATGTAGGGAAATCTTTTATAAACTGTGACGGTTGCCTTGCTGGGACCACAGGGCTAGGTCACATCCTTCCAGGCCCGAGTGGTGAGAGGGTTTATCTGGAAAGAAAGAGATCTTGTCAGAGCATCAATGCCAGAAGAGTTGGTTCAGGGTCTTAGATGTAAGTGAGGGAAACCATAATCCCTCTCTGCATTCAAGGTCTTGAGACATTGAGGATTATAACAGTGGGCAGGTTCCTGTTTACATGAACATAAAACAACATTTAAAACTTTTGTTTCAATCAACTTACTAGTCCGTCTCCCATCCTGGCTGTTCCCCCAAGCTCCTACCTCATCAACCATGAAGCTTTCCATCGAGGCAGCTGGGCAGAGGGGTGAAGGGCTGGTATTCCCTGGAGCAAGAACACCTGAGGGCTGGGAAGCTCTGGCCAGTCATTCACCCTGCTATACATTGGAATTACTTGTGAGGGGCGGGGCTTTAGAAAATTCTAATGCCTGAGACTTTCCCTGGAGATTCTAATTTATTTGTTCTGGGTGTGGCCCAGTCCTTGAGAGTTTTCAGAGCTTCTCAGGTGATTTTAATGCAAGTCCAGGTTAAGAGCTCTACTCTGGGCCACGCTGGCACCAGCTTCAGAAAATTTTTCACCACAGCTGATTTCCAGCAGTAGGATTGCAGCTCCGGAGGGCCTGAGGCTTGTAGCTATCAAATGGCCGTTCCTGTAATGATCTTTCCCCAATAAACTTCGAGGACTGGGGCTGTGTCATTGCATCTGTTTCTCTATGTCCAGTACACAGTGGAGCTCAATAAATTCTTGCTCAGTGCATGGATGAGTGTCCAAGAAGTGAAGGAAATGGTTACCACTAGTCCCCATGCCCTGAGTCATGGCGACCTTCCAAGACTACATCACCAGTGCACATTGCATTTGCACTTGGTATCACAATACATTCCAAGCTGAGTGTCCCAGGTTCCCATGAGGGAACTCTCTGTGGAATTGTTCTCCACACTTTCATTGTTCTGCTGCTGCCTCCTCAGGGCGGGGACTCTCACCCCAAAAGGTGGGTGCCCTATTTGCTATGGCTGGGGACCGCCACCTGAGGATAATCCAGCCACTCCAAACCTGCTCCCCCACTGGCCCGGGAGTGTGGTACCCTAAGTGCTGGAAGGTCTGGAGCCTAATGTGTGGTCCTGAGAAGGCTCCTGAGGACCTTGGGAGCCACTGTTCCATGAGGTATGATTTCTCTTGGGGATGTGTCACTCATTGCACATTGTCACCTGTCAATCTCTGAGTCTCAGAATGACGTCCTTTAGTTTGGGACTCCAGGTGTGTTGGATGCAGTACCAGCATTGTTTGTGCTCTGCCCTTGTGCAGCTCTATTCCTTGAGACTGAATCCTTCAGGTGGGGGATCTTAACATCGGGCCGATACATGGGTCTTGGAGAAGAGGATTCATGACTTCCTAAAACTGTATGTACAATATTGCATCACTATGATTTAAGCATGCCTCTCTAAAGGAAGAGCCCCTTAGTTTTCTTCAGATTTAAAGTTGTCCCAGAAACTGCAAAGTTCTGGCCCATTGACTTCCCATTGTCTTCCCCACTGCTTTAACTTCCTACTGATCCTCGAAGGCTTTGAGAAGGTGAATTCTGCCATTCTCACACAAAGATCTGGAATGACATTGTCTAGATTAGACTAGCTTCTATGCACATAGAAAGTGACTGTAGGTTATTTGGTTTTCTGAGAAGTTGGAAGGTAGAGGAATGCGTTAGTGGCCATCCTTCATTATCCATCTTGGACACTGATAGTGTGTGTGTGTGTGTGTGTGTGTGTGTGTGTGTGTGTGTGTTAGAGAGAGAGAGGAAGGGAGACCGCCTTACACTGAGCATGAGTGTAACAGTCTGACAGGCAGCTGTGTCTCATTTTTCCTGTGCCAACCCGTGTTGGCAAGTCCTAGTTTCCCAGAGCCCTGTAATGTTTGTTCAAAATGGCTGGAATCTCCTCAGAGAGACCAAGGTCCTGCCACTAACATTCCCACCCGCTGCCCATCTTGAACTCCTCACATAAACCCCAATATCATCTCTTTCTCCTGAGTGGGTTTTATTTCCAACAAGATGTATGCCCTACCCATCCCTCCCTAGGCAGTAGCTGGGGATGAAAGGCAGCATTGTTTTCCCACCCAGGAGAGGCAGCAGCTGGTGGATAAGCACCTCCAGCAAATGCTCAGCTCATTCTCCTTGGTAATGGAAAAAGGGACAAGCAAAGATTGAAACTGGGAAGGCAGAGCAGGCACTATGAAGGATCTAAGAAGACTGAGTCAGAGAGAAGCTGGCATGACCACACCCAGGACTGAGTAACATCCAGTCAGCCTGGGCTGGACTGGAAACGCAGAGTCAAACCTGCTCTCTACTCTCTGACAAGCTGGGGACTCCAGTCCATGGCTGTTCTGGGGAGGACACAGTGTGTGGGGACTTTCATCACTGCCCTCCCTACTCTTCCCAGTGGGGTGATTGCCAGACTTATTTCTACTAACTTTTCCCACATAGTCTTGAACATGTTTCTTCCCAGAGAGCTGGCCAGGGGTCTCTTTCATCAGGCTCTTGGTGCTGGTGTTGTGAAGACATGGGACAGTGCGAGGGTGTACTTTTCCTGGCAGATGCCCTGCCCTGGATTGGGGAAGTAGCATCGTGTGAGGAGCATGTAGATCCTGGGCTTTGCTGTGAAACTGATTAGGATGTGGAGGGTGAATTTTTTGTCTTCTTGTCCAGAATTTTCTATATGTAAACACCACACATATATAAACACCTGCTTGGGTACATAAGGTACAGCTGCTGGTGCTTGTCCTCGACTAAAGCATAGTGTGATACATCTGCAAATAAACATATGACAATCTGAGTACTGAAGTCTCCAACCATTACTGTTGAGGGGTCTGTACCTCTCCTCAATTCTATCCCTCCGTGTCATGTATTTTGGGACCCTCTCAGTAAAAGTGAAATGTTCATAATCATCTCCTTAAGGAATGGTCACTTCTGTTACTATAAATTGTCCTTCTTTATATAAAAAAAGTCATAAAATTTGTCTTAGATTAAAAAAAAAAGAAGAATGGCAGCCATTTCAAGACCGTAGCTGGCACTTATTGGGCATGGACCATACCAGATACTTTGCTAAGCACTTCACATGGATTACCCATTTTAATCCTCATGGTACAGCTGAAATAGGTACTACTGTACAAATTTAGAGAGGAAAGTAAAGCTCAGGTGAGTTAAATAACTTGCCCCAGGCCACATAGTAGGTAAAGGTTTAGCTGAGATGATTCAAGTCCATCTCCAAAGCCTGTGCTTGTAGCATACAGTGAGCTCCCCCTACAAGGATGGCTAGGCAATCAGACTAATTCAGAGAGTGGATGATGTAGGAACTATAGATGATATAGGAATTCAGAAGAATGAAAAAATCAAGCAATAAGAAGGGGAAATGGAGCAGGAAGGAGAAATAAATTCTGGAAAAGAAAGCCTTGAACTCTGCGATGAAAATCCACTTGTTCCACAAAAAAAGAATATTGAGAGGACTTGGTAGGCCTACAGTGATCTCAGAAATCATACCCAATCTCTCCACTCTGAGAGGCCAGCCCTGGCAACCACGTGCGAGCCCTTGGTCTTCTACTCCAGGCCCCACCCCGTGTCCCCTGGGTGCTAGTCACCCCTTCACCTCCTCATACTCTGGTGATGCTCCACCCAGGTCCTCTCAGAACCCTGCTCCTGGCTGCATGTGCTTTGCTTTGAACAACCCATACCTGCAGCTTCTTCAGAGGCCTGACCTTACACTAATGGAGCCACCTTTCCCTCCAGGAGCAGGAAGTGCCTGGGAATGTATAAACCTCCAAGGTCACCTGCAGCCAAGGACTAAGGGCAGATGAAAGCTCAGCAAACTTGACTCAAGGTATACAAAGTCTAAGGTGTAATATCTACTCTGGAGCTCCTCAGGAGCCAGGCTGGTGCCGGACTTCACCAGAGGTTGCATCCTTGCTTGGCACTGTCCCTGCCTTGTCTACTTCCCCACTCCCTTGTGATTGCTCCTGGGAGCACTGCCTTCATAATCCCATGTACACACACCTCATCTCAGGCTCTGCTCATGGGAGCCAGACTGAAGACTGTGTGGCAGTGACATCCTACCATCTCTGGGAAGATTGTGTTGACTTGAGCTGACTGGACACCACACCAAGCCTGAGGCTCGGGGACATTTGTGGGTCAAAGAGTCCCTAAAGGAAGTGGGAGGGACTCCAGAGGGCAGGGAAAGGACGTGGACCAACATCGATCCTCCCACAGAATTGCCAGTTGCAGGAGTGACTTCTGGATTGGCAGAGGGCCTTGCTTCCAGAGCTAGAACTCTGCTTTTCTGCTCTGCTCCTTTCCAAATCACAGGCATGTGAGGGTCTAGAGTTACCAGGAACAGAGGAGAAATCAAGTGGCTTCTGAAGAATAAATAAAGGGTGAGGAAAATGTTCTGTGGGGTGGGGGAAGAACAAGATGAGCAATAAGGAGGTCTTCTTGGGACTTCCATCCTTCAATGGATCCAGAACTGGAACCACAGCCCTGCGACCGTTCACTGAGGGTCAGCCCCCTTCGGTCTACCTGCAGAACCCTCACCCCATGGCTGGAACAGCCACGGACTATGAGCTTTTTCTTCCTTCAGTAACTCCTATAAACCACAGCACACTAAGGTGAGAGTAGGTGGCATTTCCTACAGGGATTATCTCACTTGAGGAGCCATGCTTCCCAAGTTTCAGGTAAGAATGCTCTAATGAGAAGACACACAGTGCATAGAACTCCCTCCGAGGAGATTCCACAGCACCTCCTACACACACACACACACACACACACACACACACACACACACACACACACACACACATCCTTCCTATATTCTTTCATCCATGGGTTGCCCTCGGTCAGGACTTGCTGGGTCAAGGAAGTGACCAGGCTTTGAGGCTGTTGTAAAGCCAGACTCCAAGTCTCATGATTTTTCCTGCTTGAGCAAGCCCTAGCTGACTGGCAGCCTGGCAAAGATAACTACCAACTCGGGTCATAGGAAAAGTGGTGGGGTTGAGAGAAAGAAAGTGAAGCACACCAGGCAGGGCCTCAGGACCTGCCTGACAGACATACGCCACTCCCCTGCTCAAGAGTCACCTCAACTCTCTCCCTCCACACCTGCTCAGAGAGTGTGAGCTGCTGCCTGGGGAATGCAGGTGCCTCCCTCTGCAGCCTGGCCACAGGGAACAGCTGTTCCACCTCTGGGGAAAGGAGTCTCTCCCTTGGCCCCAAAGGGATGCCCTCTCCTGCCTTCTTCCTCATTCTTGAAGTTGTGGCAATTCTTCTTCCCTGGGTGATGCCAGGTGTGGTCTTCATTGGAGTTCATCTTCCACTCAAGGGTGTTTATCCATCATGAACTAGGAATGCGCTTCCTTCTCTCACATGGGAAGGTCCTGAAGTGGTGTACAATTCCTCCTCTCTAGTCAGAACTTACTCTGATACTTCTCCCCATGGCCCACTCGGGCTTCAAAGTAGGCTGAGAAAATCTTCAGCCTGAAAGGTAGAGTTCCCAGAGGTATATTTCCCTCCACTCAGGACAGGCAGCAAATTCAGTTTCTCTCAGGAATAACTCAAATCAATCCTCCAGGACAGTTGTGTAGACTACATACTGCACACATATGCCTTTTTGAGCGGATGAATGGAGGCTGAAATTCAACCAGAGCTTTATTTGCTAAGCTGTGTACGCTGGTGTGGGATGCATTCATTTTTCATTGCACAAAAGTACCCCTTGTATACTTTCGTAATTCATACAAAGACTCTTTATAATCTAGTCTCTGACCTGGCAACCTTGTTTCTCTTACCTTCTTCTGCCTGGAAGTGTTCTTATCTTTGTAGTCCCAAAAAGTAGTCTTTCCCTTTCCCTCTCTTCCTCTTCTGTCTGGGATGGTCTAATAGAATCAAAACACCTACAGTCTACCATTGCCATTGAAAAGGTGACACCCATGTGCCTTCTTGAATTCTCCATCTGCAATGAGCAGTGGCCTCAGTCCGTCTGGACAAAACGCTCAATGCTGCTTCGCCCATCCACTCAACCTGGTCTTTCTTCTTTTCCTCCCTCAGTGTCCAGCAAGATCATTTCTTATGAGGCTTTCTCTTGAGGAGGTGAATGAGGCCAAACCTAGAAGATCCCTTTCCCTCTCTTGTAGCCTTAAGAAGTGGCAGATGGTGTGCGTGATCAGGCCTGGCTCCAGTAGCCCCCTTGCTCTTCTAAGGGATATTTCTTTTCCTTTCTTGGGTCGTCCTCTGCTGGGGCTATGAGCTAGAACTAAGCATCCCAGCTGGAAGCAGTGCCCAGCCCCAAGAGCAGCTTAAGCAAAGATCGTGGAAAGCACCTGCTGGGGTAAATGGCCTTCACCAGCTTCAATCTGTCTGATGTGGAGGAGGCATATGTATAGCCCACACAGATGCTCCCTGTTCCTTTCCTTCCTTTTTTGCAAATTTCCTTCTCTTTGCCGATTTTCTCCCCAGCTATTTGCAGGAAGCACAAAGCAAGAGTTTATTCTTGTGTTGTTGGAGCCCCTCAAGTTTAACTCTGAAGCCCCCATTTGGGCAGACCTTCCTTGGGCCCCTTTCAGGGATGGGACAGGGGGACTGGACAGAGAATTTGGAACTGGTCTGATCCTGCAGGGGACACACCCTGCAACCCAAGCCTTCACCAGTGGCATCGGAGGGCCCAGGCCTGTTCATTCACACTATGCCTGAAAGCATGTGTCCTGCGCTGGAGTTCTGTCAAGTTCACAGCCAGGCCTCAGCCTTAAATGTGTCATTGGGGGGGTCTAAGCACAGTTTAGGGGGATGAAAAGAGAGGCTCAGATAGACCCAGGACTTGATCTGTAAACATCATTCTCTCCTAAGAGGATTAGCACTCCTTGGAAAAATAGCCATTTCTAGGACTGAAGTGGAGAAAGTACGTGAGCTTGGAATATCTTGAGTCAGAGAGCCGGGAAGGACTCACAGAACATGGAAACTGGCTTTAGGAAACTCCCACTGGACATGTCTGGAATGATTTAAGCACCATAATCATAATGGTAATGAATTATAATCCATTCAGTAAGATAGGAATCTTTGAGTCCATAGTGATATAAATAAATGAATGAGTAAATTGTTGAAAAACAGAGTGTTTACACAATCTGAAAGAACTTGCCTACAAGGGGCGCCTGGGTGGCTGAGTTGGTTAAGCGACTGCCTTTGGCTCAGGTCATGATCCCGGAGTCCCTGCTGGGTGGAAAACCTGCTTCTCCCTCTCTCACTCCCCCTGCTTGTGTTCCCTCTCTGGCTATGTTTCTCTCTGTCAAATAAATAAAAAATAAAAATAAAATCTTAAAAAAAAAAAAAGAACTTGTCTACAAAACACTTATTCATTACAAGGCGGGAAATAATGTACTGTGAAGAAACTGGCAGACATCACTTTAATCACCAATAAGGGGGACAACTTGAAATTTAGTACCACCTGATAAAATGCAATGTCAAGAGCACAGCATCATTGCTTTGCTGTAACTATTCAAGAGGCAGAACAGGAATCTATTAGAGACAAAATTAAATTCTACAAAATAAATTGTAGAATAGTGGTCAATAAAATAATTGACCACTAAGTGCAATGTGTGACCTTGACCCGAATCCTTCTGTTGTAAAGAACCCATCTGGGACAAGCAGCAAAACTCAAATATTGTGTAATGACTAGATGGCAATATTATATCCATCTTCACTTACTGATTTCAACAGTTATGTAAAAGGATACCCTTGTTTTTTGGAAATACACGGTCAAGTATTCAGGGGTGCTAGAGTATCATGTTGTAAATCTTATCTACTCTCAGTTGTTTTAGGGTAAAACAGTACTGTTCTTGCAACTGTTTTGTAAATTTGAGGTTGTTTCTAAAATTAAGAAAAAATTTTAATTAATTACATGAAACGCTGCAGCTATGATAAACTTCAGGATGGAAAAACTGATTTTCTCAGAAGTTCAGGTACAGAGCATTTGGGGATTTTAGTTGGACACAAGCCCTATATGTACAAAAATGGCAATGATAATATATAGCTTGAAATGTTGAAATGTTAATCCTACAGATTAAGAATAATTCCACTCGGCTGTGAGGGCAGGAATTTATCTGTTTTATTTACTACTCTAGTCTCTGTACAGTTTCTGACATTTATACATTCTTGCTAAATAAGTGAATAGTATGTGGCAAAGAATCATCCCTCAATAAATGGTAGTTTCCACTATTACCGTCAACCGTCTGAGGCTGCCAAAATGTTGGTCTTCCAAGTGGTACAAGGAAGATATTAGCTCAAACACATACCATTATGGTCACCCAATATACAGCATCATGAGTATTTTAAATGCAACATTCTACGGAGTATCAGATGTAATTGCTTTCAGTTGTAAATAACATAAAGGTGGGTTTACAGTGCCCTAAACAAATGAGGATTCACTTTGTTCATGAAGCTGAAAGTCTGGAAGTAGGCACTTGGTGGCACCAATTCTGCACCTCAGAAACTTCATTCTTAGAGCCTCTAAGACATATATATATATATATATATATTTTTTTTTTTTTGCCTCTTCCTCATGGTCATAAGATGGCTAACCTAGCTCCAGGCACCACATCCACTTTCAAGGGAGCAAGAAAGGATAAAGAGACTGCAAGTAGTATTTGTCATTTCAATTAGAAAAATAAAAGCTGGGGCGCCTGGGTGGCTCAGTGGATTAAGCCTCTGCCTTCGGCTCAGGTCATGATCTCAGTGTCCTGGGATACAGTCTCACATCTGGCTCTCTGCTCAGCGGGGAGCCTGCTTCCTCCCTCTCTCTCTGCCTGCCTCTCTGCCTACCTGTGATCTCTCTCTCTCTCTGTCAAATAAAGAAAATCTTTTTAAAAATTAAAACAAAAGAAAAGAAAAGAAAAACAAAAGCTTTGGGGCACCAGGGTAGCTCAGTTGGGTAAGCATCTGACACTTGGTTTTGGCTCAGGTCATGATTTCAGGGTCATGGGATCAAGCCCCCGGATGGGCTCCGCATGAAATGCAGCATCTGCCTAAGAATCCCTTTCCCTCTTCCTCTGCCCCTCCTGCTCATGCTCCTCCTGTCCTCTCAAATGAATAAATCTTTAAGGACATAAATAAATAAAGAAGGAAGGAAGGAAGGAAGGAAGGAAGGAAGGAAGGAAGGAAGGAAGGAAAGAAGGAAGGAAGGAAGGAAGGAAAGAAGGAAGGAACTGAAGATATTTGGACTAAAACAAAAACAAGTTAGAAGAACGTGACAGTCACCTTATAGAGTTGTCACATGGAAAGGACATTTACTTTCTCTGGGCTGTTATGGAGAATAAGAGTAAGAAAATAGGCAGGAGATGTGAAGGGGTGCCCACACCTTGGGCTGACCCTGCCTAGGCGTGGAGTTGACCCTACAGGGCATGGCTGTCTTGCAGAGAAGCAAGGGCCCCTGGTCTGGGAGTGGCCCACAGTGACTCGGCCACTGCCATCAGGGACATCCTCCATCTCATGCAAGACTGGAGTGATGAACGTCTAGGGCCTCTGGCAATACAGATTCTCTGGTTTTCCTGATTTCTGGCTGCATTTTGTCAGCACAGTGTCACTCTATCTTCACCAGCTTCTTGGTGAAGGAGAGCAGCTTGCTTCTGAAGAAGTCAAAGCACTTACTTCTCTCTGTCCTTGCATCTTCCTGGGCCTCTTCTCTCCTGCTTAGAGCTTCAAGCCTGGTTTATCTATTTGGCCTCTTGAATTTGGCATGTAGTTGAAGAAGGAATAATTCTTCCTAATCAATGAATGCAACAAGAACTTCTACTGGGCAGAGTGTAGAGCAGACAAAGTCACATGTTTGATGCCAGGGCTTAACTTTTCCTGGGGATGAAGGTAATGCATGGTCTGTTTGATTCCCACAGTTGTAGGACCCCATGTGGTTAAAACACTTTGATAGCCCTGCCAAGGCTGAAACTAAGGAGAGTCATTATTACAAAAATCTGATTATTCTGCTTTCCATCCTGTCCTGTCATGGAGCGAATATTGAACCTGCAGAACCTCGCTACTACTAGAAGTCTCTAACCCCCAAACATAATTGTTTTCTCCTCATTGGTCCTTTATCAGCTATTGTTTGAAGGTTTCATGAGCTTTTCTTAACATGCTCTATATTAGCAGTGATTTTTCTACTTTCATCTCAAGAAGCTGCAGCAAAAATTGAGCAGTCCTGTTCTCCTCAGTCCTTCTAGCTACACCCTTGATCCTGCCACCCAGCACTTGCTTCAGAACATGATCCACAGGGCCCCAGCAAATATAAAATGCCTTCAGGCAAAAGTATGCTTTTTGGGATCCAAAGAGGGAAGCCATTGAAGGAGCTATTGCTAAAGAGAAGAAAGACAAGTGCACTGAGGTTAACAGCACATCCGGCATTCTCTACCAGGCACTGTGTTAGATACTTCAGGGTCAGCACATTTCATTCTCCAACCAATTTGTACAGAATAAAAAGGAGTGTCCTTATAGGACATAAAGGGGAATGAAAGCTTTAGTGAAGTAGCTTGCCTGAGTTTCCATACCTTACAAGATGGTGATCAGGTTTGAAACAAGCGTTTTGACTTTGTCAGTACACACTTGTTGTACACAGGGTGGCTCACGTGAGCCAGGATCTTAAGCATTTTAAAGCTGGCAGGACGGGAAAGAAAGCAGGGTGGGGATGCCATGGGGTTGAGAGCTTAAATAATGACCATAGTTTTGAAGGTGCCAAGAGATTTTTTTTAGCTTTTAGATGTGGACCCTTCTATTCGCCTTTGGGGATGAGTACTCCTAGGTTTGGGGAACTAGCTGGCCCCAGAATAGGCTTTCTGGTACCGAGCACCACTCGCAGGACTTGAGGGGAATGGGCTCGTGAAAGACTTGGGGACCTGCTCTATGTGCACCTCAAACTTGGCACACATTAGGGAAGATACCAGGGCTGTTCCCAGGGTGTGTGAGGCCCCAGGCAAATACTCTGTGGAGTCTCTGTCTATATAGGATATTAAAAGGTATTACCAAATATGCAGCTCCATAGCAGACATAGCCATTTACCCATAAAGATTTAGAATAATGAGCAGAAAAGAGGGATTTCTGTATGTGTGTATTGTTCAGTCAGTACTCCCGAAGATCTTTATAAAGTCCAAGCACCTAAAAAAGTAGCCATGTTGTTGTTCCTCACAGTTCCATGGATCTTTGGAACTCTCTGTATTTAAACAGTATAGATTTTCCTACCTCTGCAGTTGCCTAGTACTGTTATTTAATACTGGTTATATCTTTACTCATGAGGCTACATCATCCATCATACTACCCGTTATCACCCACTGTCTCAAAGGTGGCTGTCTGCATCCTTGATAACGACTACAAATGGTAGCCTTACTCAGAGTATGCAGGAAAATGTGAACAGTAATTTGTTTTCTAGTCACATAAAGTTTACTGAAAGGAAATTTATAACGAAAGCATTAGAACATCTTCTGATTTTGTCTTCTCTTAAACTCTTGAGGCCATAGTCACCACATTCCTAGGATGGGATCTCTTTCAAGAGAAGGTACCCTTGCCTCTCAAACATCACCACCAGCAAGGAGGATAAGTGAGGGACCCAGAGGTGGGGCTGGAGACTGGTCCCATGAGTGCAAAAAGGTCAGTCTCTTGTCCTGAAAGATTTAAAAGACCCACCTGCTAAAGCGTGATGTCATTGACTGGAAAGACCTACTAGCACTGCAGGGAGGCTGCCTGCAATTCACTCATCAGGCCTCTGTCCTGGAAGCAAGTCTCGACAGGGGTCCTAGAAACTACCCTAAATTTAAAGAAAAAAAAAAAAGTGGACCAAATCAGCAGTGGAGGGAGTATGAGGGGCAGAGGCCCCACTCTCCTAGGTCTCAGGATGGTAGGAAAACACTCTCTTCCTGTGTCTGCCTGAAACTGAGCCCCTCTGGGAAGACAGCGTCTGCAGGAGGCGCTTTGAGCACCGGGGCACCAGGACTGGGAGGGTAGGGACCATAGCCAAAGGTAGCTGGACAGGAGAGAGAAATCCATAGATTGTGCACAGTGATGGCCACGGACAGACTGGTGTAGGCTCATGGCTGGTATCTTTCTAAGGACTTCCAGAAATTCCTGGAAGACACTTTGGAGTGGACAGAAGTGATTAGGCCACAGGGCTAAGCTCCAGCAATCTCTTCTCATTTGGGGAATTGCAAAATTGATCTCATTTTACACTCACAAGTGAGGGGACCCGCAAAGTTCAGTTAGCTGGTTTTAAAAAAATCTTACTGGTTATATTCAAATATACAAGTAATTACACAGCATAAGATGTTTCAGACCTGCTTTTAATTAAACAGTACAGCACGATTAACTTCCAAGATCAAGGATTACTTGCTCATTTTATTATTATTTTAATTTTGGAGGTAAAATTATATATGGTGATATGCGTGGATCACAAATATACAATTTGGTAAGATATGTACAGCTTACCAGATATGTACAGCTGTGTAACCTCCAATCCAGTTAAGATATAGACTGTTTCCTTACCGCGGAAAGTTCTATCATCCCCCGCCAGTCAAACCCAACTCCATGGTCGACCAGTGTTCTGATCTCTAGGGTAGTTTCTAGGATCCCTGTCGAGACTTGCTAGGGCTTCATAGATTCTAGAATGTCATATAAATGGAATCATACATTATTTACTCTTTGACTAGCTTCTTTCACTGGATATGTTTCTGAGATTCATCCATGTTAAAATGTATATTCATAGCTACTTTTTTTTTTTCGCTAAGTTTAGTCTTTCTATCTTTCTTTATTCCATTGTACAGATGAACATAATTTATTCTTCTGTTGATGGACTTTGGGTCGTTTCCGTTACCTGTGATTTTACACCATGTTCTGAGGCACTTTGTTGTCATTGGAAGGGTCCATCTAGGATGAGTTGCTAAAGCAGAATTCAGAACAACTGTGTTGCACCTTGCAGGGAAAGAGTTGTTTCACTTTCTAGGGGCTGGGATTCCCTTGGCTCCTTTGTCCTCGGTGTAGCATTGTGTTAAAGGAGAAGCAATCAAGGTAAATAAGAAACTAGTAAACCAGGTATAGGTGACAACTGGCTGCCAAGTAGACCTGTCCAGATATGTCACTTCAGCTCACTTGGTGAGTAACTCTGGTCCTGAAACAATGGCCCCTCTGTAATAAACAAAGTTTGCAAAATGAACTAGACTCTGACCATCTGCCACATTCCAAAACTGTGAACTAACTGAAGGCCAGGATGGGACGCTCAGCTTCAGCTCAAATCTAGGACAGACTTGTAAAAACAAGAGAATAAGAAGAAGCGTAGCTGTCGGGAGTGTCTCCAACTTGTCATTCATCCCGAAAGTGGAATGTGGGTGTGTAGTTCTTAGAGGAGGAGGGTGAGGGTCAGGGGTGACAAGGCTGGGGTTCTCAGTGGGTTCATCAGTGGGGTTTGCTGAGACCCAGCCCAGAGAGGTGATCAAAACACAAGATAAGGGATGCCTGGGTGGCTCAGTTGGTTAAGCGACTGCCTTCGGCTCAGGTCATGATCCCGGAGACCCGGGATCGAGTCCCACATCGGGCTCCCTGCTCGGCAGGAAGCCTGCTTCTCCCTCTCTCACTCCCTCTGCTTGTGTTCCCTCTCTGGCTGTGTTTCTCTCTGTCAAATGAAAAAAAAAAAATCTACTTTATTAAAAAAAAAAAAAAAAAAAAAAACACAAGATAGGCCATCTACAGAGCTGGAATTTCTAAGTGAATCCTCCCTCCCAGCTCTCTCTTCCTCTCCACCCCTAAATACTGAACCAAGAGAAAATGTAAGGCAGGGTGTCCAAACCCAACCCCTCTAAAGAGACCCACAGTGAGCCACCCACATTCTCCCATCAGCCAGAGTCCCTCTTTCCTTCTATGTCCTCACTTAGCTTCATAGGAAGTCCAATGTCTTCTACTCTTGGCCACCAGGAAACTCAGATGTCTTTGCCACTCTAATATCTCCAGTGTGTAGAAGGCCTTGTCATCTGGAATATCCATTCTGATTCCCCACACTCTAATTCTGTTCTATATTTATATCTCACTAATGCATTGTGTATTTCTTATAAGCAATACCTAATCCTTTGTGGAATGAGGTGGGGTATGAATAAATAAATCAGTCACAAAGCCTGGCCTCAGAGCTCACCTGAAACAACCTGCCTCTCTTATGTACCCCCACCCCGCAGGGGCGGCCAGTACAATGGCTCCTTCTTCCCACAGAGAGTAAGCAAACAAGAGTTGAGTTGCCTCTGGAAGTGATGCTGTCCAAACTTCTCACCAGTACTTTGCATTTTCATTCACTCATTCAACAAGTATCTACTGGGCACCTACTATATGTCAGATACTGGGGGAACCAAGCAAGGTCTCACTCTTATAGAATCTGCATTGCAGTAGAGGAGACAGCCAAGCAAGTAAGCAAAAAAGTAAATCATATGATTTCAGATAAGTGCTACAGAAAAGGTAAATGAGGATAGAGTGGTTCATTGTTTCTGTTAGGAGGGCTTAGGAAGGAAGCTGGGAGGGGAGATATTTGAACAAAGACTTTTGAGTGAAGAGGAGGTGAGCCAGAGAATGTTCTGGAAGAAGGGTTTTCCAAGCAGAGTGAACAGCCATGCGAAGCTCCTGTGAAGAGAATGTGCTGGGTCCATTCTGGGAACTGTAAGAAAGTTCCAGGGAGTGGCTAGAGTGTGACAAGTAAGGGGGGAGGCAGTGTTGGGAGGTGAGGAGCTGGGTCATGTAAAGCTGCATATACACATAATAGGAAGCCGTTGAAAACTTTTGAGCAAGAAAGTGAGGTAAACTGATTTATAATTTTTAAAAGATCTCTCTGGCCGCCATGGTAAGGATTTGCGGGGCCATGCTACATTTGAGTCACTTATGAGATAGCCAGATAATCCCTACATGGGACACAGAAATGCAGTGTAAAATGAGATGATTAATCAAGGTCAACTGGATTTTAATATTTAGTCTTAAAATTTCTGGAGGCAAGAATCTTTTCAGAGTGGATTCACTTGGATTAAAATGCTTCATTCCAGCCCTGTCTCCTTCCCACTTAGGTGAGGTGAGGCAGGTTTGGCCAATACAACTTGGGTATATGAGTCTGGACCTTGGGGAGAGCTAAGGGCCAGATTCAGAAATCTGGGTATCCTTATCATTGGGATAGTATTTATAGCCTAAAACAGGATACACTCTTTTGCCCTTTTCTGGCACCCCACCTAGAGACACTCTCAAGCCCACCATGCTATAGAAAGCAGAGGGCAAGAGTAAGAAGATTTTAGGTCATGTTGCACACCCCAGTCTTCTCCCAGGGACCCTTCAGTGGCCTGTCCTACCTGGATTTCCCCCAAAAAACAAAGCCCAAATCAAGGGCTTTTATGCAAGTAGTTTATTTTGGGAATGAATCCAGAGAGCCTAAGTTCAGGAACTTGTGTAACCAAATGAGGAAAGAGGGAAAACCATTCCAAGGGTCCTTGATGATACTGGTCACTACTGTGGGCAGCTTGATCCCACTAAGGACATTTTGAGGAATCGTGTTGAATGCACCTGAGAATTTTCCACCTAAGACTCAGGAGAAGGAATTATTCATGCACTCTGTCCCACATCTCATTAGCCAGCATTGCCCCAGGACTGTTAAGTCCCACAAAGTCCCACATGTGTGCCTGCTGCAGCAAGGGTAGGCAGCTCTCACTGGTTTCCCCTGGCAGTGGCAGGAAATACCAGGATCGAAGCAACACACACAAGAGGAACTGAAGTGAGGCACTGTTCCAGTATACTTGCACGGGGCTGGTTGCCACACCAGCCAGAGCCAAGAATGGGCCAACAATTCTTAGGTGGGATATGAAATGCCTGGCAGAGTCATCTTGAACCATGTTGTAAACCCAAGTCAATGTTTGAGGGCATGTGTCCTCGAGGCCTGAAGGATACATGCGACACAGAAATGCAGTGTAAAATGAGATGATTAGTCAAGGTCAACTGGATTTTAATATTTAGTTTTAAAATTTCTGGAGGCAAGAGTCCTTTCAGAGTGGATTCACTTGGATTAAAATGCTTCATTCCAGCCCTGTCCCCTTCCCACTTCAGATACGGAGAACTTTTTTTTTCAGATGGAAGCTCTCCTAGGGGCAGAATCCCAAGTCCTATTCATCTGTGTCTGTGACTTGGGTAGAGACGTGTGACCATTGTTCCTGCTTTAGAGGTCTTTGACCTCTTACCTAAAAGTGATTAGGTAACATCTTCCTTGACCCAGAAGTGATTTCATTTTGCTCAAATCGAGGTCATACTGCCTAGGAGTTGACACCATCAGTGCAGCTCAAGTCTGTGCCAGGACCTAGATTAGTCAAGGTAGGACTCATTATTGGTAAGCATCTCCAGGGTGCCCTGGGTCCTCCAAATAAGCTCAACCCTGCAGTATAAGGTCATGTATCAACAATAGAGGATCGCGCAGTGTCCTTTAATCTGGTCTCCATGAGCTCTTATGGTAGTCATCTCACCCTCTTACCACTAGCACCATCACCATCACCACCATCACCACCAGCACCATCATAACTCTCATCACCATCTCCTCACCTCCTCACCACCAGTACCATCACCCTCACCACCATCACCCTCACCACCATCATCACCATCACACAATCATCCCCCTCACCACCAACACCGTCACCATCACTGCTGTCACCACCATCACCCTCACCACCACCACCATCACCATCACCATCACCATCACCACCAGCACCATCACCCTTACCACCACCATTACCATCACCACCATCACCCTCACCACCACCATCACCATCACCACAATCATCCCCCTCACCACCAACACCGTCACCATCACTGCCGTCACCACCAGCACCATCACCATCATCACTATCACCACCACTACCACCGTCACTACCATTTCACGTTTTACCAAACTTCCACAATAATACTAATTATATATGTGTGTGTGTATATATACTAGTAAATATCTATAGAATAACATATATATGTACATATGGCACCTATTGTATGACAGACACTATTATTTTTTTTAAGATTTTATTTATTTATTTATTTGAGAGCAAGAGTATGATCGGGGGAGCAGCAGAGGGCCAAGCAAATCCCCTACTGAGCCTGGATCCCAACACAGAGCCCCATGTTAGGACCCTGAGATCATGACCTGAGCCAAAATCAAGAGTTGGACCATTAATTGACAGAGTCACCCAGGCACCCCTGACACACTATTCTTAGCACTTTCTACATAAATAAGCTTCACATTGAATACATAAATTTATGCATGATTTATGTAAGTTTAATTTATATATAAATGCAAAGCCCATATTTTCACATAATGCCCCCTTTAAGCTTTAACAATGCTGAAAGGAGAGTACTGTTATTATCATCATCATAATCCCCAACTAACAGATAAAGAAACTGAGGCATGGAGTGGATGAATAAATTGCCCAAGGTTAACTGGCTAGTGAGCAGTAGAGCCAAGATTGAAACCCGGATGGTCTGTTCCTGGAGTCTGTGGTCATCTTCCTGTGGTGCATCCATACCTCCTATGCCAGGGTTGATGGCTGCAATGCTGGGATGTTGAAGGGAGGGGCATACCCTCCTTCCCAATTTCCCCCATGTTTCCAACTGAGATGTAGAGTGGCAGAGAGCCATCTTAGAGAAAACAGATGAAAGCAATAACTGAAATTTAGAGAAGCAAAAAAACAGAAGGAAGCTAGGTCCCCGATAGGATGGAACCCCTCTATCTATCCTGCACGTGCTTAGGGGAGAAAGAAATCAACTTCTGCCCCATTAAGCCTCTGTTATTTCAGATCTTAATGGCAGCTGGATCAATATCTCTAATGATGAAGCGGGCGAGTCTAACCTGGAAAGCAGAAGTTTGCCAACAGAAGAACCACCTGTCCCCATCTCAGAGCTACTATCTGTAGTTGTGACATGCCAAGGGGCCAGTTCTGTCTCTGTGGAAGGCTGGAGCTTTCTGGAGACTGTGCACTCGGCTGCACAAACCAGACTCACGGGCTGGAGGTGGGGAGGGACCCATCTCCATGACAATGAGGTGGTGATGTTTTTATTTATGTAGACTTGTAAATGCCCCAGTAGTTTTTATGAGCGTAAAGCAGAAAATTATCAAACCAGAGCAAGGCTTCCTAAGCAAAGAGCTGACACTCTAAAAAGAATCCTCTCCTCACAAAACAGGGTGTGTATATGTTTGGAGAATGTAAGATCACAGGAGAAACTAGATAGGTCATCTAATCTGATTTGAAGTCTGGGAAAGAAAAAAGGAGAGTGAGGCAAAGAAGGCCAAACAGAGTTGAAAAGTGTGAGCACGGTGGTTTGGGAGGTGCAAAGAAGGATTCAAAGTGTGTTTTCAAACCACTTTTTCACTGAAAAATCAGTATCATAGTGACAGATTTTTTTTAAGTTTCTATAATCACTAATGTTTAACAGAAATTATATATCCAGCCCTTCTAGTCTTTGTACCCATTTATTATCAAGCTTATCTACAAATTTATTCAGCTTTTTTCACTTCTAATTACACTTTCCCTGTAATTGTTGGGAAAGTCACTTAAGTCACACAGCCCCAGTCTCTTCATCTTTAAAATGGGGCTAACAAAATTTACTATAAACAAAGTTGTAAGTAAATAAAGCTATAATAATTATTACTCAAAAAAATAACAGTATGGGACTAATAGTTCCCAGAGGAGTTGTTATAATATAACTGAAGCAAAAAGGTTTTAAATGCTTAGCAGAATACCCTCCACACAGTTTCAGTGAAACCCAGAGGCATTCTTTCCCCCGCAAAGGGTTAGAGTTTCCCCAAAACTCCAATTCAAGGCCCCTGAGTGTTGAAAACATCTGATGCACTTCTGGGAATTCCTAACAGTGAATTTCCTCAAGCCTCCCTCTGCCTCTATGCTCATACTTCTCATCTGTTCACATCAGACCAGTAAAAGGATAACTTGAGTGAAGGCTTGGATACATAAACCAATTATAGTAGAGTTGTTTAATGAAGAACCGGACAGCAAGAAGAAAAGCCATTGCCACATGCAATAACAGAGATGCAGGATGCTATGTGGAAGGTGTTCGTTGCCCTTATATAAAGCTCCCAGACAGGCAGAACTCCTCTATGGGATGTCAGAAGAATGGTTTCCTTTGGGGGAGATGATTGGCAGGGGGAATAGAGGTAGCTTCTGGGGTTCAGCTGATGGCCTATATTGCAATCTGTGAGGTGATTACATGGGTGTGTTTTCTTTGTAAACCTACATCACACAGTTCATCCCTGATTTGTGCAGTTTATTGTAGGTTCAGAATAAGATCCCATAATAACTAACAATTTTGAGCATTTATTAAGTGCCTGCCATGGTTCTAAAATGTTTCATAAGCATAAGCTTATTGAATACTCACAACAGTCCTGTAAAATAGGCACTATTATTATCTCTATTGTACAGATGAGGTAGCTGAAACACAGAGTGGTTGAGTCACTTACTCAACGTCACACAGCTAGTACACGTTAGAGCCAGGATTCAGTCTGGGGAATCTAGAGCCTAAACTCTTTTCTAATTGCCCCTCTTAGGAAAAGGAACAAAGCCTGCTTTCCACTAATGTCATGGCTCCAGCCAAGCACGACCCTAAGCTAATTCCAGAGTTGAGATGTGGACTGTTCCTCACAGGATGCGATGGGTTAAAAATAAACAGGTATATTTGGTCCAGAGGCTGCTTTGTGGAACTAGCTGGAAATGCACAAGATGGCTAAAGTCTTAGAGGACATTCCTGGGGAATGTGGGATCTGACTGCTGCTCAGTATTCCTTTTCCTTCTCACAGTGACCATACCAAAGTGCCCTTGTCTGCAGGGCCCAACTCTTCATTCTCAGCTCATGGCCTTATTACCTCTTTCACCAAGGAAGCAAAGTATGAGTCTCTCAAACTCCTACTCCCATAAACTTCCCAGTATCTCCAAACAGTCCTGGGTTCCTGTGTTCAGACTAAGAGGATGTGTCCCTTATCTCGTCCAGAGCTTCTCCTTCACTCCTGATCCCATTCCTTGCTCCCTCTGGAGATTGTTCCAGGCCTGGCCCAAGTCCCTCCTAACAACAACAACAAAAATCTAACCACCAACCCCTTTTCATTTCCACACTTTAAGAAAGAGGTCTACAGCAGAGTTTTCTACTTCCCAAACCCAGTCCTTCCTCAGCCTGCCATACTCTGTGGTATGTGCCTGCCGCACCCCTCCTTTTATACCTTGTTCCTGTGATTTGACATGACTCGACATACCTACAATGTTTGAAGCCTCCCTCTCCCTTTGTGAGTATGAATAGTAGAGTGTAGCAGTAGAGAGTGTCAAGAGACAACTACCTGAGTTCGAATCCCAGCTTCTACCTGTGTGACTTTGGGCGAGTGACTTAATCTCTCTGAGCTCACTTTCCTCAGCTATACCATATGGTGTTGACAATCCTCAGTGTCACAGGGTGGCTTATGGATGAAGTGAGAGAATGAGTGTAAAGCCAGGCATCTGTACATGCCATCCGTCCCCACTCCATCTGTCACTGACCACCTCCCTGCCCTTGTGCTGACTTCAGAACCAGCAGACAACATCTACAGAATTGTGTGGCCCCTCTTAGGGGCAGCCGACAGGGACCCACACCTTAGCCACAGACCTTGTCTCCCAGTGCCCTTGGCAGGTCTCACTGCTATCAGTTAAGTTCTCTTCTCATTTATACTGTTTGGTCTCAAGTAAGTCAGATTCTGAAGTTTCATTATTTGGGGGTACAATCAAGGTCAGTTTCATGGGCCAGCAAAAGGTATCTGAGTGAGGTACCAGTAATCGAGAGACCCTGCCACAAGCCTCCCAATCCACAGCCAGGTGTGAGGAAGAAGGAAGCATCTAGAACAACTCTCAGTTTCACCGTACGTGACTGAGGACCCACAAGAGATGGGGCTGATCCAGGGAAGGGGACTTCCTTTGCTATGAGATGTTAGAGACACGGAGACGACCCATAGCCAGTTTTGAGATACAGACTTGGTGTCCCCAGCATGAGGATGGCCCCAAGGAGAAGGTTCTGCTTTCTGCCTTTCTCCCTAGATTGCTGCTGGTTACCCTATGTCCTTGATTCAAATCAAAATCCATTTTCTCAGGGGCACCTGGGTGGCTCAGAGAGTTGGGCCTCTGCCTTCAGCTCAGGTCATGATCTCCGGGTCCTGGGATCAAGTCTCATCCGGGCTCTCTGCTCAGCAGAAATGTAATACTTAACTCAGTACAATTCTATAATAAATATTTGTTATTAGTGTTCTTGAACTTGATTGTTGCTTTTTGTTTGTTACTATTGATTTCAAAATAATTTTAGGCATAGGAAATGGTAAAAACAGTAAAGGAGTTTCTGTGTACCTCTAAGATTTATTCTTAACAGATGCTAGAAACTGGTATATAAAATATGTCCATAACATTTGAAAGTTCAAAGAAAATTTAATGAAGTGGGGTTTTATGCATATTTTGTCTGTTATATAATAAACTTGATATTGGAGTTTTTCCTAATTCAGTACCCACTATCTCCCACTTCTCCCAGGGCTGGTATGAACCTAATAATTCATTAGGCTTTAAAAATTAAATATCAGAGGCACCTGGGTGGCTCAGTCAGTTAGGCATCTGCCTTTGGTTGGGGTAATGATCGCAGAGTTCTGGGATGGAGCCCTGAGTCAGGCTTCCTCTCCTCCTGGATGTGCTCTCTCTTGTTACTTCTTTTTCTCTCTCTCTCTCAAATAAATAAATAAATAAATAAATGAATAAATAAATAAATAAAATCTTTTTAAAAAATTAAATATCAAATCTCTTATATATTGAAAGCAAATAATTAAGTCTAATGATAATCTAGTGGAATCATTGAAAGAGTGTGTTTGGAAACCTATCATTTTACAGAAAGAGCCCTATATACCACAGGATCTGTGTGAATTCCCTGTTCCTGCTTCCTAAGTGTAACTGGACTGTTCTGAGGCTGATCAGGTGAGGTGGTCCTCCGTCTGGGAAGCCTGGGCTAGATTTTTTCTATAGAATTCCCTCATCCGGTTCCACAGACAACCAGAGTAATTCTCAGCCACATTATAGAGAATTGTGTGTCTTGCTCCCTTGGTGGATTACAGGAAAGCCATTCAGTATGGTGGGAAGTACACATTTTAGAAGTGAAACATTCTATTTCAAGTTCCAGCTACTATTAATCTAAGACTCATCCTTCTCACTTATAAAATGAAGACAACCTTAGCTCAGAACTGCTAAAACAGGTAAAATATGTGCCTGTCATTTGGCCCAAAGAAGGACTGTTGATATTACTAAGAATGAGAAAAAGAAGAAAAAATTATTTTTTTAAAGATTTTATTTATTTATTTGACAGAGAGAAACACAGCTAGAGTGGGAACACAAGCAGGGGGAGTGAGAGAGGGAGAAGCAGGCCTCCTGCCGAGCAGGGAGCCCGATGTGGGACTCCATCCCAGGTCTCTGGGATCATGACCTGAGCCGAAGGCAGTCACTTAACCAACTGAGCCACCCAGGTGCCCCGAAAAAATTATTATTTTTAAAATTAACAGTTGTTTGAATAAATACTCTCAGCAGATAAGAGAAGTTCTCTTAGAGAACTGTCCTTTTATCTAAGAAAATTCCATAGCTCCCCTTGCCACTTGGTTGTAAAAATTGAGGCTCCCCAGGACACAAGGTTTAGAAGGAAAAAAAACTGAGCTTTAATTATAAAATAATAAGAACAAGCAAGAGTGAAATTTATCTGTTTCTTTTCCTCTTTTCCTTGTTGCTTCCCTTTTCTTCCTGAATCATTTGGTCTTAAAGCCGTGAGAGGAGCAGGACAAGGTATGTGTCCAGTGCAGTCTTTGGTGGGCCAGAGCAGTGCATTCAAGCTCTAGTGGAGGAAAGGGGACGTCCGTATGGAGGGACAGCCCAATGTACACTGTTAGAGCCTGGATGTGATGAAGAGAACATCCAGGTGCAAAAGAGCTGAGAGATCACATACAGGGAGACTGATCAGTTTGCAAATATATTCAGGATAGCAGATGTCACTGTCAGAGAAGGGGGTTACAGATATAGAGAGAAAAGTGAAATCTTGCAATGGTTGGATTGGAGTTGTAGGCATCAATGTGAACTCACAGTTTTCCACGTGTACAGATTTAGGAATCAAAATAAATATAAATGTGTGTATATATATATGTGTTGAAGAGAGATTGCTCAATAATGTTTCATTGTATGAATATTCCACGGTTGTATATCCATCCTGTTGATGGGCATTAGGATTTCTTCTAGTTTGGGAGCTATTATGAATAAGTTTCTGTGACATATTTATAAAATTCTTTTGGGGAGTATATGTTTTCTTTTGGGTAAATACCCACAAGTGGAATTATTGGTCATAGGGTAGGAATCTTAATCCATTCAGGCTGCTATAACAGAAAACCATAGATGGAGGATTTTAAAACAACAGAAATTTCTCACAGTTCTAGAGGCTAAGGAATCCAAGATCAAGGCTTCAGCAGATTCAATGTCTGGTGAGAGCCTGGTTCTTGGTTCAAAGACAGCTGTCTTCTCACTGTGTGCTCATCTGGTTAAAGGGGTGAGGGAGCTCTTTGGGGGTCTCTTTCATAAGGGCATGATTGCCATTCATAAGGACTCCAACCTCATGATCTAATCACCTCCCAAATGCCCCATCTCCCAATACCAACATACAAATATGGGGAGACGGGAGGATATAAACCATCTATAGCAGTAGGCCCATCTTTAATTTTATTAGAAATCATCAAATGGTTTTCCCATGTAGCATTTTTAGGACCAGCAATGTAGGAGAGATGCAGTTGCTTCCCATATTTACCAATATCTGGGGATTTTACTTAAGTCATTTGAGTAAGTTTGAAATGGTATCACCTTTTGATTTTAAATGTCTTTTCCTGATGATTAGTGATTTTGAGCACCTCTTCATATGTTTATTGTCACTCATATATCTTCTTTCATGAGCTGCCTATTCAAATCTTTTGCCTGTCATTTAAAAATTGGGTTGTCTTTTTGGTTTTGACTTGTAAGAGTTCTTTCTATATCCTGGATATAAGTCTTTTGTCAGATACATGCATTGTGAGTAATTTTCCTACTCTATAGCTTGCCTATTTATTTTTTTAATGATTTCTTTCAATGAGCAGGAGAATTTAAAGTTGTGGAAGCCTAATTTATCTTTGCTTTTCCTTTTTTGACTATTGCTTTCCATGTCTTACTTAAGAAATTTTGCCTAATCTGAGAAAGGTATTCTATGTTCTCTTTTGAATCTCTAGAATGACAGCTTTTGCAACTAGGTCTACTTTCTATCTTGCATTAAACTTTACACAGTGTGAAGTAGTAAATATTGAGGTTTTTTAAAAATCTAGTTTAGTTTATCTCAGTTATTCCAGAACAATTTGTTGAAAAGATTATATATTCCCCATTGAAAGCTGATGATACTTTTGTCAAATGTCAATAAACTATATATTTATGGGTGTATTTCTGTACTCTCCACTCTGTTCAATTGATTTGTGTATTTGTGTCTCCTTATCTAAATAATGCATTCTTGTGATTACAGTAGCTTCAGAAGAAGTACTGATATCAGGGAGTGTGAGTGCTCCCACTTGGTGCTTTTTTCTTCTCAAAGTTGTTTTGGCTATTCTAGGTCCTTTGTATTTCCATATAAAGTATAGGGTCAACCTGCAAATTTCTACAAAAGCCTTTTAGGATTGTATTTGAAATTGTATTGAATCTTTAGATCATTTTGAGTAAATTTGACACTGTAACAATATTGCATCTTCCAATCCATGACATGTATCTTTTAATTTTGTAGGTCTTTGATTTCTCTCAAGATTCTCGTGTAGTTTTTAACATAGACCTATTATACATCTTTTATTAACTCAATTCCTATTTTACATTTTTAAATTTTACTCTGCAATTGCTGGTTGCTATTACATAAAATTTTAATTTATTTTTGGGTTCCTGGGTGGCTCAGTGGGTTAAAGCCTCTGCCTTCAGCTCAGGTCATGATCTCAGGGTCCTAGGATCAAGGCCCACATTGGGTTCTCTGCTCGGCAGGGAGCCTGCTTCCTCCTCTCTCTCTGCCTGCCTCTCTGCCTATGTGTGATCTCTCTATCAAATAAATAAATAAAATCTTTAAATAAAAAATTTTTAATTTATTTTTGTATATTGGCCTTTTATCTTTGGCTTCTCTACATAAACAATCTTGTCATCTGCAACTACTATTTATTCTTTATTTCCAAACTTTAATTCTTTTATTTATTTTCTTGTCCTATTGCACTAGCTAAGATGTCCAATTACAAGTTGAAAAGAAGTGCTAGAAATGGACATCCTTTCATTTTTTTCTTATCTTAGGAGGGAAATATTTAATATTTCACCATCATATAAGGTATTAACTATAGGTTTTTATCATAGATGCACTTTAGCAGATTGAGAACATTCCCTTCTATTCTTAAATTTCTGGTTGTTGGTTTTTTTCTTTTTTTTTTTAAGATTTTATTTATTTGACAGAGAGAAACACAGCCAGAGAGGGAACACAAGCAGGGGGAGTGAGAGAGGGAGAAGCAGGCTTCCCGCCGAGCAGGGAGCCCGATGCGGGACTCCATCCCGGGTCTCCGGGATCATGACCTGAGTCGAAGGCAGTCGCTCTACCAACTGAGCCACCCAGGCGCCCCATGTTTTTTTTTTTTTTAAATCATGAATGGGTGTCCTATTTTGTCATATGCTTTTACTGCCTCTATGGAAATGATTATATAGTTTTTCTCCTTTATTCTGTTACTATTATAAATTAAATTGACTTGTTTTCAAATGTTAAACCAATTTTATATCCCTAAGATAAAGTCTACTTGGTCACAATGTATAATTTTTTACATATTTTTGAATTCTATTTGCTAATATTGTGTTAAGAATATATATATATATACATACATACATACCTGTCATTATTGTTTCTATAAATGTCTTTATCAAGTCTTGACATGAGGGTTATGTTAACCTCATAAAATAAATTGGGAAATTTTCCCTCCTTCTCCCTTTTTAAAGTGTTTATGCAAGATTTGTATTGTTTTTTTTTTTTTTTTCCCCTTCTGAATCAACTTCACAAGTGAAATCATCTAGGTATAGAGTTTTCTTTGTGGGAAGCTTTTGATAGTGAATTCAGGTTTGGTTTTTTTTTTTTAAGATTTTATTTATTTATTTGACAGAGAGAGAAAGCAGGAGAGCACAGGTAGGGGGAGCAGCAGAGGGAGAGGTAAACGCAGACCCCCTGCTGATCAGGGAGCTCCATCCCAGGACCCTGACCTGGAATCACAACCTGGGCTGAAGGCAGTCGCTTAACTGACTGAGCCACCCAGGTGCCCCTCAGTTCCTTTATAAAATATAGGCTATTTAGGGGTGCCTGGGTGGCTCAGTTGGTTAACAAGCTGCCTTCAGGTTAAGTCATGATCCCAGGGTCCTGGGATGGAGCTCCATGGTGGGCTCCTTGCTCAGCAGGGAGTCTACTTCTTTCTCCCCCAACTTGCTCTCTCTCTGTCTCTCAAATAAATACATAAAATCTTTAAAAAAAAAAATAAGTAAAATGTAAGCCATTTCGATTTTTCCATTTCTTCCTGAGTCCATTTTGGTAAGTTTTATTTTTCAAAGAATTTGTTTATTTCATCTAAGTTACCAACTTCATTAGCATAAAGTTGTTTATAGTATTCCCCTATTATAACACTTGCAGGATTAGTAATGATATCCCTTCTTCTGTCATCTATACTGATCATTTGTATTTTCTTTCTTTTTAATTAAGCAACCCTGCTAAGGTTTATAAATTTTATGAAACTTTTTAAAATACTAATTTCCAACTTAGTTAAAAATCCCTACAGTTTGTTTTCCAATATGTTGATTTCTACTTTTAGTTATTATTATAACTGTTATTGTAGTTATTAATTCCCTTTACTTTCTTTTGGTTTAACTTGCTTACCTTCTTTTTTTTTCTCCTTTTTAAAATGGAAATTTAGATAATTGGTTTTAAAGCTTCCTTCTTAGGGTGCCTGGCTGGCTCAGTCAGTAGAGCCTGTGACTCTTGGTCCCAAGATTGTTTAAATTCAAGCCCCACATAGGCAGGGGCATGGAATCTACTTAAAAAATAAATTAATTAAATAAATGAAACTTCTTTCTTTTCCAACATGATCAAGTTAATGCTATTAACTTCACTCAAAGCACTTCTTTACCTGCACCTAAAATTTTGACATGTAGTATTGAATTATCATTCAATTTGAATATTTTCTAATATCTCTTAAAATTTCTTCTTTGATCCATGGGTAGAAGCATATTATTTAATTTTCAAGTATTTAGGATTATCTAGGTAGTTTATTAATTTTTAATTCAATTACACTGTAGTCAAAGAATACATTCTGTAGGAATTCAATCTTTTGAAACTTATTGATATAAAAAAAGGGTGTAATTTACCTTACAGAAAGTGGAAAGTGGACACCAGAGAGGTGTAGATAAAGTTCCATGGGAATTAGAGAAGGGAATGGTAAATTCCAACTGGGGTCTATCATGGAAGACCTATGAAATGCAGTGGCATTTGAGCTGCGTCTGGAGGAATAGATAGAATCAGAAAATAAGGAGATAGAGGACAGTGCCTCGGGCAGAAAAAAAAAACAACTAGACTAAAGTTTCCTTAAAAGGAGGAATTGCAGTTATCTTTTATGAAACCCAAGAGCACTTCTGGGAAAGTGACTACAGACTCATGGCCCCAATATTCTCCTCTAAGCAGCCTTGAAAGATCTGCTGCCAAACAACTACTTAGACATTTTGAACTCTGGGTCTGGCCATCTCCTATTTTAGACACTAACAGCACCACATACTCTAAAGTAGCCAGATTCCATAAGTTGAAAAGTAACTTTCTTTTTCTTTTTAGTATATTCATAGGTTTCTTTTTCTGCCCACCAGTCTAGGAATATAATAAGAGGGATACACTGGGAAGTCTATTCCCAGTCACAGTCTCTCCCTTCTGACATGTTTAGAATTATTAATGGCATCATTAGAGAAAAACTTCATTTGTCATTATGGTCACATGCTAAGAGTCACTCCTAGAAGTGTCCCAGGCAGGAAGCAAGTGCCTCCTGGGGATCTATGTCATCTGAAAATAGCTCCTATTCAGAGTCCCCTGATGGATGACTGATACAAATGAGTTTAGGCTTGACACCATTATCTTTCAGCCAGTACTTGTAGGCCACCATTTAGCTCCAGAGACATCTTGGGGCATTATATCTACACCCCCCCCCCAGAGCTCAGGACGGGGATGGTGCTTTATTTCCCCCTTCACATGCTCCAGTCCCCAGAGTAGCATTTGTGGAAGTCCATCAAGTGAAGGAGTGAAACCGAGCTAAGTCTCCCTCTAACCTGAGTACTAGCACATAGCAGACATGCCCTTTACCCTGAACTTCCCTCTGTGACATGGGACAGTTGCCCTTATTGTGATTGTTTCTTTAGGGGTTGAGTTCCCAGTATGGAAGATTTGGTTTGGAATGTTTTCTCAGATCTACTTTGATATGCTAACACCCACATTTCTGCCTCAACTTAATACTCCTGCCAACCCTGCCAGATGTCATGGGCTTATCTGTGTCACAGGTGTCCCAGAAGGAAGGGGGTGAAGGGCTGACCTGGAATAAAAATGAGCTTTTGAAAGCTGACTCTCAAAAGAATGAGAAGCCACATCAAGGTGTATCAAGACCTTCAGTTCCAGATAGAATCATTTAATATAATTCCTGGCAAGAAAAGTTAGGTAATCCAAAGTCAGGCTGAGGGTTAGTCCTCTGTGGATCTAATGAAGCCTATTTGAAAAAGTCAACTTGCTGTTTCCTTTGACTTTGCTAAAGACAGTGTCCTCTGGCCAGAAGCTATATACAGGACACACGTGTATGCCTGCCCTCCTGTGACACATTTCAGCCACGTGTTTGCAGTGGAACGGTCCCAAGGACCCCACCTCCAGTGATTAATCCCTCCTTGACTTTTGCAACTTTAAGTCTATAAGGGTTTCCCAGCCAAGATGGTGGCAAAGATGAAACCCTCTGTGGAATATCTGTCTTCAGATATGTCTGATAATATTGTGTCAGAGACAAAGACAAAATGTGAGAGCAGAAAGTGCTTCATCTAGGAGCATGTCATCTCCAGCAATGGCATCTTGTTATGTTTCAAGGCTTGGTGAACTTGACAAAGCCTGCCAAGTCTTTTGATAATATAGGACAAAGACTTGTCCCTCACCCTCCAAGTGAGGAGGACAGTATATACAAAGTGCCTATGAGCTAGAGCCTCCCCTAGGTCTGTGTAGCTTAGGTGAATCTTAGAAAGTTTAAGGACAAACTCTTCAAACTCGAGTCTGGTACCTTCTTTCTTGATGCATTGCTTTACGTTGCTAGTCCTCATGAAAATTATCAGTGACTTTTCCATGGCTTCATCCCTGCTTTCCTCTCTCTTTGTGGAAAGGGGCCAATATTTGAGGAGTGCAAGATTTGATGGCATCTGGAGTGAGACTAGAAACTAGAAAGAGACCCAAGCGAAAAATCTAAATGCCTAATTGGGCATATCTTTGTCAAGGGAGAGAAGGAGGGAATGCTGATAACCAGAAAGGCCAAGTGAGGCCTCTTTGCAAATTCTTTCTATAGATTCTGAAAATATACTTATAAGCCAAGCCAAGGGGAGACATTCCAAATGTAATGGGTTCAACAAACTGGGGTAACATCAATGTCATACTTGTTTGAGATGTAGCCATCATCTTCCCAGAATGTGCCGAGAGCAATAACTATTACAACAACCTCATCGAAACAGGAGTGCCCAAGAATGCTCCACCTTCCACTTTAAGGGTGAGGCTTTGTGCATTAGCATACATTCCTGCCAGTACTAGAACTCCCTCCTTGTGTATAAGATACTTGGTCTCTTAAATAATTGGTTTGCGTTTAAATGCCCAAATGTGATTATATAACCTTGATTCAATTAACAGGTCTGACTTGATTCAAGCCTTGCTCGGGAATGAGCCAAATAGTCATCTAAATAATAATTAGACCAAGACAAACCAGCCTTGCTGGTCTCCAGTGTTGGGGATTGAAAGAACTTCCGAGTCATCAGATGGAGTTGATGGATCTGGAGGTCCAACTCCCAACACTGTGCTCATTTCCCTTTGAGGCCCAGGGCTGTATGTCTGGGTTTCCCTGACAGTGGCCATCGAGGGCTCTGACAATTATTCCCTCTTTTCAACTTAGTAAAGATAAAATGGAGCCCAGGAGAGGTGGTGTTCTTGGCCCAGGGTTGTTCTAACAGCTGAGAGCAGAGCAAGGACTTAAGTTAGCACAAAGGGCCACAGAGTTCATCTGATCCAACCTCCCACCCAGTTTAGGAACCCCTGACTCTCATCACACTTCTGTGTGGCCTCTATCACCAACAGGAAGCCTACTGCCTCCACCAATCTTGGGTGACTCCAACTATGACAAACTCTTCCTTGCTTTGATCCCAACTCCATTTTCCAATAACTTTCATCCAAAGATCCCTTTATCCTTAGGCTTCCCAATATCATTTCTTAACTTATTCATCTTTACTCCTTCAAAAAAAATTCTGGATCCCAGAAAAGCTTGCTCAATAGCAACTTGGACTTATAGTTTCTTACAAAATGTAGTCATGGGCTCTGCCTTGACTTTCAAGTGTTTCACCTGCCTCAACACCGAACACCACCACAGCCCCAGACCTGGTGAGGCTCAGAAGAATTAAGGAATCCTGAGCATTGTTGTACAACATCATCTCAAAGACTAGAGCAAAACTGGAAAAGAAAATGAAATAATTAATTTATGCTTTTACCAGTATAGTGACATATGTTGATGAGAGAATTCTGAATTTTTTTTACAAATAGATTTTTGTATTAAACTGACTGTGTTGTTTATGATTAGTTCATAATGGTATTGTGCAATTTTCACGATGTTAGATATGGATCCCACTGACTGCCAGTTTGCAGAAGGGAAAGCCAGATAATTCAGTATTTTGATTAGATATTCAACATGAAGAGATTAGAATTAATCACAGTTTCCATAATACATAGCCCCTGGAATGCCGTACTATAGTGAGCTGTATGCCTGCCTGTCTTTGCCACTAGACCTTGAGGGCCTTGGAGGCAGGAAATGTCCCCTCATTGCAGTGCCCTCAGGGTTGGCACAGCTGGCTTCTTAGCAAATAATTATTGGATAAGCTGATCCCTAAAAGGTTTTCATTCCTGGCTAGTTTGCCAGTTTGGGGGAGTTAAGGGGTATATTCTCATGTCAACCTTGTACTGCATATCTCAGCACTTGTGTACTGGAAATCTAGATCAGAAAACAATTTACCATATGAGAGAATTACTTCCTTAAAAAGTGGATTTGCCACATAGCCCTTCTAAAGAATGAAGACCCCTACAACTTTTTAAATGATCCAATTTACAGAACTTTTGTCAGCATCCCTTAGGAGCTTGTCTCAGCAGTGGATGACATCCCGTATAGCTTCTAGAGAGATGAATGATATGTTTCAGTTCAGCTCTGCCAAACTCAGGGATCTATCTTAATGCCATTTTGATCTTTTCCACACCTCTGCTGCCATATGCCATTAAATCAAAGGGCCTGGAGGAAAAGCAGGAAAGGAGGACTTTCAGTAATCAGAAATCAGCTCTCTCCACATCCCTGAGCTCTGGGCAGGCAAAGCTCTGGAAATGGATGGAGTTGGAATGAAATAGATCCTCAGTCCTGGTTTTCATTGTTTACCCCAGCCACAGGAAGCTTTGGATAAGATATCTGGGGTTGTATTGGCCCCCAGTTAAGAATTCCCTTGCCTCGTCTGTGGAATCACAGTCCTTTACCCCTGGCCCCACCCAGCCTCCTCAAGGCTCTCTCTGCCTCGTCTTCACCCATGCTTTGCCCTCACTCTATCTGTTCTTTATCCTTAAACATACTATTCTTTTTGACACCATTGAGACTTTGCTGTCCCTTCTATCTGAAAGAGCCATCCTCCAATCCTTTCTTAGCTGTGTACACCCAGCTCAGATGTCACCTCCTTGCTGTGCTTGCCACAACATACCAGGCAGAATTAATTACTCCTATCTGAGTTCCCACAGTACTCTGTACATCACATCGCTTATCACATGGTATGAGAGTATTCACCTACCTGTCTACCTGGTTGGATGATGCACTCTTTGGAGGAGATGGGTCATTTCTTACTCTTACTTACACCTCCTAGAACATAGGAAGGGCTCTGTAAATGTTGTTGGAAAGTGGCCACAGCAGCAGAAGTGGAAGATATATTTGTGTGTGCTGGACACATCCTGGGAAGCTCTTTGGGCCAGGTGCACAGGACAGGCTCCTGAGTGACGAGAACTCTTATCCCTCCCTCACCACATTCTCCAATGGGGATCAGCTTGGGTCCTGGAGGAGACTATCCACCAGCTCTAGTGCAAGGTGGGTGTGCAGGGGAGCAGAGTGTTGTTTTAGGGAATCAAATCATCCTTTTTAGGACATCAAGGTTGCTTTTCAGACCCATGTAGATGGCTCCCCGAAAAGGAGGGTAGACAGAGAAATGAGGTCATTATTTCTCATCTGGGTAACTTTGAATAAGTTACTTAATCTCTCTGGGGCTCATGATCCTCACCTATACAGATGGGAAGATAATGCATACCTCGTGTTGTTGTGAAGACTAATACTTACTATGTACTGAATTTATTGTAGTGCTCAGGGTTTTACAAACTTTACCTCATAAGAAATCAATAGAGGCAGAATCAGAGCTAGAACCACTACACTATACCTAAATGACAAGGAAAACTGCAAAAGATGACACAAAGGGTAGTGGTCACTAGCCACCGAAACAGTACTTAGACCTCGAAATCTTTGTCCTGTTAGAAACTGAAACTGGGAGGAGGGGGCATTTTTCTCTCTGAGCCATTGTAAACAGCTGTTACAGGAAGTACAAAGGTGAAGGAGTGGCAAGGACACCAACAACTTGTGCCTCCCCGTCCAGAGGCTGTCTTCTTTCTGGGAAATGGCTGCCTGCCCAGGGATTGCATGTCCTTACCACCCTCACATGTAGCTGGGACTATGCAATAGGTTCAGGTTCCCCTATGGACTGTTGTTAGAAATGACATAGGTCACTTGTAGGTCGAGATGGGTAAAAAGGGGGTGTGAAGAACAAAAGGTAAAAACAACCAAAGTGTCCCTTAATGAAAGAATGGGTAAATGAAGTGTGGTATGTAGTTATGACAGAACAGCATTTGTCCTTCAAAAGGAAGAAATTTTTTTTAAGATTTTATTTATTTATTTGAGAAAGAGAGAGAGAAAGCACAGAGGCAGAGGGAGAAAGAGAAGCAGACTCCCCGCTTAGCAGAGAGCTGGATGTGGGGCTCAATCCCTGGACCCTGAGATCATGACCTGAGCTGAAGGCAGACACTTAACCGACTGAGCCACCCAGGCGCCCCAAAAGGAAGAAAATCCTAACATGTGATTTCAGTTTTCCAAAACAAGATGGAAAGTTTCAGAGTTTGGCTTCATTTGGGGCTGAGAAGACATTTGTGCTGAGGGCTCACTTTCAAGTTCGCAGTTCTCACGAGCAGAGTCACAACGCCTTGGCTGCGAGATGGATTCCAAGGACCTCGCTCTTAAGGAAACCCAAAGAAGTTTGCCTCCTTGAAAGGCACTTAACTTATTCCCTGAGAGGAGCTGGATATGGGCTCGGGGTATAGGAAAGCAGGAGAGAAGGGAGTAGTGGTTCTCAGTCAGCTAAGGCAGACGTGGGAACCTGGCCCCGCGTGTTCTCCTAGTCTGGCCTGCTCGGGGGGATGTGGCTGCTCATGCTTCCAGATGGGCAGCAGCCTTCGCTGAGTACAGCATTGAAGGAACCAGGGATTGTCCTGTCTTGTACTCAAAAGTGGGATGTGGGCCAGGGCTACTGGCTGTGCCACAGACTCCAAGATCAGCAACAAGAGGAGTCCTAGCCTCGGGGGTGTTGAGGAGGTGGGAGCAACCAGGACTCTGGAGCTCGAACGAGGCCATGGCATTATAAACTGGCAACAACTACAGCAACCATACTAGCTGGCTGTCCAGGCCCCTCTCATTTTGGTGGCCATCTAGGAACCCCGGCAATGACTCCGGCCCCAGCCTGAAGTCATGCATCCGAGGTGACTCTAGTGGCCCAAAAGTCCAGGAGTGACCCTGGGGTTTCAGATAATCATTCTGGGAGGCTTGACGTCTTGGGCTTATCACAAGACAGTGACGCTGGGAAAGAGAGAAGATCAGGCTGACAATGTGTGTGTGCGGCGGGGTGGGGAGGGAGGGGGAGGATGAAGCTGGAACCAAACTGGGAAGCCAGTAAAAGAGATGCAACCTCAGCCGCAAAGAACTGACTGCTTTAATGAATTCAAGCAATTCAAGGTTACCCTGTATTGACAATATTCTAACATGCATTCTTCCCGTGCTAATAAACTGGAGAGGCAGAGAAGGAATTAGGGCCATGGAGCCAGGAATTGCACACAAATCTGACAGTCGTGTCAAACTCCTGCACTGTCCACAGGGCTGAGTCATGCCAGGAAAGGTCATGTGTATTGCATTAAATAAAGGTTGAGAATGACTGGTTTTTGGAGACATTTTTTTCCCCAGGAATTCAATGTCAAATGCATGAATCCCCCCCCCCACTCCATTATTACAGGTTATGATCTCCAGAATTCTCCTTCAGTGGCCATCAACAGCGCCATTGGCTCTTACATCCCTTGCCCCAGGCATTCACCATGTGATGGGCCACCAGGCTCTGAGGCATTCCAAGAAGGCACACAGCACAACCTGCAAAGCACAGATAAAATGCAGACACTGCCTCTTCTTTTCATTTCCTGTCTCTTGGAGTCATTCCCCATCTTCCTACAAGGTAGTGTCTGTGTTTCCTCCAATTCTGGGCTAACATTGGCCTTTGCTTTCATTAAGGTTGAAGAGGGGTGAAAGTACCCTGCTTACGGCCTGAGCCCTATCTAAAGAAAGCTGTGTTAGCTTCCCTGCCATTTTCAGAATTCTTATACAACCACAGCCTGGACCTTGTGCAAAATCCTGTGGAGAAGCATCAAAAACCAGCCTTCGAAGTGGTGTCAAGGCTTTCTGGGTCCTTTGCTGCTTCCTGGGAGCTGGGCCCGGGACCCATCCTAAGGTTGGGCCCCTCCCGCCTGCCAGACCTGAGCCGGGCCCTGCAGAAAGGGAGGCCTGCCCTCGCCAATCAGAGGGTGACTCAGAGCTGCCAATCCGGAATCCCAGTTCCCACAACATGACTAACACTATCCTCCCCACCCGTTTCCAGGATGGTGCACCCCTCTCTGGCTGTCACTGCTCCCCTTTGTGGGATGCAATTCCTGGGCCGTGAGAATAGTTTGCCAGTCCCTTCAGCACCATGGTGGGTTGGTGGCTGTGGTGACTTCAGGTCATTCAGAGACCTCTTGCTGCTGCTCAGAACAGGCTGAGCTACCCCTGACACCTGGGGATCAGCAGCGCCGCAGAGGCCACGCTGGAACGAGGGTCACTGGGTTGTGTTCATCACTCAGCCTCAGGCCCACTTCCATGGAAAGCCTAATGCCGCCAGATATCTGCCTGTTCTTGGATGGGAGGGTGAGAGTGGACTTAAGTTCTCGGGATCACTCTGGCTCCTAGGTTCTGCTTCCACTGGATTCTTTCAGCTTGAGTCACTCTGCCATCTGTGTTCATTGCCTTAGGTCTGCACCTGTGACTCAGGCCCTTGCCTTGATTTCCACCAAAACGCAACGCCATGCAAGACCTTTGTGTGTGTAGCAGACCCTGTCAAGGGTCGCTTAGGCCAGGAGGGGTGGGGAATACTGCAGTGATGCAAACCACTTCAAAAGGCATCTTTGATCTTTAATGATTCTCTCTGAGGCCACCCTCACCTCTGGGGAGGTCTCCCTGGCCAGACCACCCCACATCATTAACTGAGCTCATGTTTCTCCCAAGAGTGGTTCATGAACCCCCTGCACCTGAATCACTAGCGTAGGAGTGAGAGTCTCCCAGGGGGGTTGTGTGTGTGTGTGTGTGTGTGTGTGTGTGTGTGTGTGTGTGTAAAAGAGAGGAGATGGGAAGAAGTGTGTATTTTGGACTTGTTTATTTGGATTTTGCTTTTTGTTAGAACACTTGTTTTCAAGTGAACTTGTACATTTGGGGCTGTTTCCCCTTGCTATTTACAGCGCCCACTCCCTAGAGTGACCCCTCAGATCATATCTGCAAAATCCAAATTGTTGAAAGGAACAATGAATGCCAATTAGTTCAGGGGTCTGTAGGCATTTTGCTTGCACATCCTTCAAAGGAATTTTGAAACCTTATGCACTCCCCTAAACATTTGGTGTTGGCCTCTGAAAATTTTCATCTTGTTTAAATAGCTACAAAAGATTAAATTCCACCATAAATGTAAAATACTTTAATAGTTTAAACATTTTGAAATAACTATTGTCATTCATTTAAATGTGTCTAAGTAGAATTTAAATGTGACAGCAGTTGATACTGTCCATTATCTTTTTTAAAATACCATCAATCTGTTCTTTGTTAGGTCAGAAATTTTGCATTATTTCTTTTCCTCCTTGAATTTCTATTTCCGTTTCTCTTCCCCTATGGAACTTTATCTGATATAATATGCACTTATGATTAGAAGCTTTTATTAATCACCTTATCATATTTCTCTTAAAAAGGTATACAAATGCAAATTTCTTTTTTTGTGGTCACGAAGTTCTAAAGTTATGCTATCTAATACTACAGCCACTAGCCACATGTGGCTATTTTTGTTTTTTTAATTAAATAAATTTTAAAATTTAGGTTTTTTTCTTTTTTAGATTATGTTTATTTATTTGTCAGAGAGGAGGGCACAAGCAGAGGGAGCAGCAGGCAGAAGGAGAAGCAGGATCCCCGCCAAGCAAGGAGCCCGCCGCAGGACTTGATCCTAGGACCCTGGAATTATGACCTGAGATGAAGGCAGACTCTCAACCTACTGAGCCACACAGGCGGCCCTAAAATTCAGTTCTTCGTTCTCACTAGCCTACTTCAGGTGCTCAGTAGCCATGTGTGGCTCACAGAACCTCACTGGACAGAGTAGATAGGGAACATTACCATCGTTTCAGAAAGTTCTATTGAACAGTGCTGATCTGTGGCATGAAAAGACTGAAAAGATTGTCTCTCAGAATTAGTTATCATTACAATTAGTAGTAACACACAATTCATCAAAATAACATAAATGTTTCACCCATTCATTGAACATTTGGGTAAGATACTATTATTCAAAATGGTAGGGGCACCTGGGTGGTTCCGTCATTGGGCTTCTACCTTTGGCTCAGGTCATGATCCTAGGGTCCTGGGATTGAGCCCCACATCAGGCTCCCTGCTCGATAGGAAGCCTGCTTCTCCCTCTCCCAGCCCACCTGCTTGTGTTCCCTCTCTCACTATGTCCCTCTCTGTCAAGTAAATAAATACAATCTTAAAAAGATAAAATTTTATTAGAAATGCCTTTCTTGGGGTGCCTGGGTGGCTCAGTTGGTTAAGCGACTGCCTTCGGCTCAGGTCATGATCCCAGAGACCCAGAATCGAGTCCCACATCAGGCTCCCTGCTCAGCAGGAAGCCTGTTTCTCCCTCTGTCACTCCCCCTGCTTGTGTTCCCTCTCTGGCTGTGTTTCTCTCTGTCAAATAAATACAATCTTAAAAAAAAATAAAAATAAAAAAGAAATGCCTTTCTTAATGAGATGGTTAGTACTTTTTTTTTCATGTAACCATGGATGAATATAACTTTCTTTAGAATGAGAATAGTTTCCACATAAATTCTTATCTATAATTTTCACTCTTAAAAATACAGATGCCAGGAAAATATTCTCAGAATGGAGGTGTTTATTGTAGTGGCATTATTTGATTATGTGAACTCCATGTGCCCCAAATCACACATAATGACAAGACTACTGTTAGTGATTTGTCATCTGATAGTATTAAATGTTCATTAGTCTCTCCTTTACCTTTGTTAGAATGATGAGATAATGTCTGATTTGCCAAAGGATTTGTAGTCTAGTCATTAGGGTTCTTCATTTACTCAGCCTTAACCAATACTTTGAAGTGTGTCTGGTTGGAGTCAAAGATTTTTACAAATGTTACGATGACAACATGGGCCACATCCTTCTTCTGCCAAACATGGGAAAAGGATACCTTCTATAGGAGGAAGAGGGGAGAACAACCCAAACACAGGAGCATCCACAGGGAGACCAGGTTTAGTAAAAGGGAACACCTGAATGTGAGCATCTAGAAATGGATGTCTTTAGTACCATCTGCACCACAGGCCATTAGAATGTCTTCGTGCTCCCTGGGCATACGCTGGCCCCAGTTACAGACTGCTGCTCCAGGCATCACAAACGCTCCTCCACTGGCTCTCACCATCCCCTCTCTCAGCCCCCACATTTTTTTTTTATCCAGATATGTGAATTTGTTCAGCACAGTTATGGGCCTATTCTTTCTCTCTTTTCTTTCTTCCAATATTTTATACTTAAAAATGAGACACATATATAACATATATACATATACATATACATAATAATAGGCATAAATTTACCTATAAATTTACCTATAAATATATATAGTATGTAATAATTAACCTACCACCCAGCTTTGGAAGTGGAACAATACTAAATGGCCCTAACATCTCCCTCTCCCTCCTGGGTCTGTGATCAGATTGTACTTGAAGTTATGCCTGGCCATGTGACTCTCCCTAGCCAATAGAATGTAAGCAGAAACAATGAGTGCCACTTTGGGATGGCCCTGAAGGGCAAGATTTGCCAAGTTTCCTACCTCTGTCACCCTCACGAGAGACATGGGGAGACCCATAATAAACCTTTTCTGTCCTTTAGCCACTAAGATTTTAACACTTGTTCCTGCAGTGTAACTAACCCATCGTAACTGAAACATTTCTGAAACTTCAGATCTATCCCTCAGCAATGGGGGTGAGACAACCGCCATTCTTGCCTTTCCTTAAGCTTTTACCATATATACACCCCTGACTGATATATTTTTATGCGGTTTTGAACTCTATTAATATGCAATCCTTTCTTTGTTTTTTTTAAAATATGATTTGTGAGATTCATCAACACTATGAATATACCACAATTTAGCCATTCTACTATTTATAAATGGTTATGTTGGGTTTTTCGCTGTTATAAATAATGCCACACTCTGAGTATGCATGTACACATCTTCTGGGAAAGATACAGGAAATTTTCTCTGGAATCGTAGCTCTCAAAGTGTGGTCTGGAGACTTATGGGAGCCTCTGAGACCCTCTCAGGGACATCTATGAAGTCAAAACTAGTTTCATGATAATAAGATGTTATTTGCCTTTTTTACCCTCATTCTCACATAAAAGAATAGTGGCAGCGGCACCTGGGTGGCTCAGTTGGTTAAGCGACTGCTTTCGGCTCAGGTCATGATCCTGGAGACCCAGGATCAAGCCCCACATCGGGCTTTCTGCTCAGTGGGAAGCCTGCTTCTCCCTCTCTCAGTCCCTCTGCTTGTGTTCCCTCTCTAGCTATGTTTCTCTCTGTCAAATAAATAAATAAAATCTTTAAAAAAAAAAAAAAGAATAGTGGCATTTTCCAGCAGCTACAAGGCAAGAGGTATCTCAACACACTGACATAGAAGCAGTGACAATCCCTGTCTTCTATCAAACAAATTCGCAAGACTATTGAACAATGGCACTCTTTCCATTAAGTTGTCCCATCTTGGAAATGTAGATATTTTTCACAAATACATTATTTATGTTGTTATATTATAGCTCCATTACTGTTACTCTTAAATGAATTGATTTTTTTTAACTCTTTGTTTTAATTTCTAGCATGGTAAATATCAGTCGCTATAACTCACCTAAGCAAAATTATTTGGTGTCTTTAATAACATTTCAGAGCGTAAAGGGGTCCTGAGACCAAAAGGCTCGAGAACTGCTTCTCTAGGATATGTAACTAGAAATGGAATTTCTGGGTTGTAACTTTTGTACATCTTGGACTTTCCTATGTCATGTAGCAAGAGTCTTCCCAAGTGGTTATAACAACTCACCCTCCCATGAGCAATGCATGGGAGTCCCTATAGCTGCCCAGATGATCTACCATCTCAGGAAGCCTTGTGAGGCTTGGGGTGGGCTTAAAAAGCATCCATTTTGGGGACACTTGGGTGACTCAGTCGGTTAAGCGTCCACTCTTGATCTCATCTCAGCTCAGGTCTTAATCTTAGGTCAGGTCTTGCTCTCAGGGTCTTGAGTTCAAGCCCTCTGATGGACTCCATGCTGGGTGTGGAGTCTAGTTAAAAAATAATGATAAATTAATTTTTAAAACCCTATCCTTTTCTCCTCCTACTTAACCAGTTTTCTAGGTGAACAAGATTTGAAATCAAAGCAATTGTGAGATGCCCAGAATTGACTGAGGACAGCTGTGGGTTGAGGTTCTGGAAAGGAGAATGGGTTATAGCAAACTGGTAGTTTGTTTATCCACTTTGGGTCTGCTAGGAACCATGCTGATTTTAGATCCTTTTGCAATTGAAAATGGTCACTATCCTCCCCCTTCTTCATTAGGGTCCCTTGGTTCCCCACGCCCTACTTGGAGCCTTCCTTCCCTGAGTTCGCCTTGCTGAAATAGCTAGGGCAGACTTTCTGCACATCAAGATTCTGTATCCTCTCTGGCCTAAAAAAAAAAAAGAAAAAAGAAGCCCCGAGGTAGCCATTATTGGCCCTCTGACTAAACTTGGCTGGAAAGTAGCTTCCCCAAGAGAAAAAGTGAGTTTCCCAGGCCTGTCCTGGAAGGAGGAGCCGAGAAAGCCTGTTCCTATCTCAGAAACACAAAGAGGTAAAGCTGATTTTTACATTCTATTGTTCCAGTGCATTCCCAGGCAGGGGCCATGAATAGCTTATAATATTCTTTCTTTAAAAACAAACACACACACACACACACACACACACACACACACACACACACACACACACCTGGGAATAACTTCACTCACAGGACGTAGGCCAGTCATGTGAACAACAGCCTGGAAGAATAAAAACTCTCCTGATTTTAAGAAATACGTTTACTTCAGTGCAGGGTTTTTACCAGGAAAAATGCTGCTGGGTTGTGTCGGCTCCCTTCAGTGCCCTCGGCCCTCCTCCCTTCCCACAAATCTCCTACTTCCGTCACAAGTTGGCAGGAACTTGCTGTTCCTCAGCCCTGGGAGCCCTGCCAGAGCCCTCCCATTTTCCAGAGAGGTTCTCTTCAATTTCTAAGCAGAGTTGTTTAAAACCGGATGCCTCACGGAGCCTGGGCTCCTTGCCCTTCCACCGTCTGCCCCCCACCCCTGGGCCCCATGGAGCAGGCCCCCTCCGTTCACCATTCTTGACTTTGGAGGCCACAGTGTAACCGAAGCCAACTTCCTTCTGTGGGGCAGGCAGGCACAAGCTCCCAGCCAGTTAGGGGAAGCTGCCAGAGGAAATTTCACTGGGCAATGAGGTTCCCAAAGCCCTTCCAACCACCTCTTCCCTCGGCCCCTCCCGTTATCTTACCCCTGCCCCCATGACCAGGAATCCTGAAGCCAGAAGAATTAGACCAGCTCATCTAGCCAGTCCTTCAATCAGGGCTCGATTTAAGCCATCACAGATTACAGGGAGATATCCAGCTGAAAAAGCAACCAAAGGAGTGTCTACAGCTTTCATTCATTTAGTTTGAATACACTATTCTTTGAGCAGGTGTTCATTCATACTTGTATTCATTCATTCATTTGCTATTCAGCAATGTAGCTAATGCATATAAGCCACTGTTCACAGCATTGTTCCGCCTGTAGATCTTACCTACAGATGGATGTTAGGAAATTAATACGAAGGAAGGAATATGAAGTCATTGGAAATATGACAATAAAAAGAGTCATTAAGGAGGCTGCTGGGTGCCAGGGAACAATGATATCCTTTGACCCTGTTGCAAACTTATAAATGCATGCAGGGCTCACCAGACCTGAAGCCCAGATCTGGCCACCAGGAAGGCCAGAAACTCAGCCAGTAGTGTAACAGCTAATGGGAGTAGGAAATTGGAAACGTGGCTTTGGATTTTCTCCAACACATGTGTGGAAGGAGGTGGGCCATCTGAAGCTTTGGGGAGGGGCTGGACCCAGCAGCCACAGATGTCTCCTCCCATGTCTGGGGAGCAGCTGGCAGTCAGAGGGTCTTCCCCACCCCTCAGCACTGTCCTGGGGGAGGGGCCTTGGCCTCCTGGCCTGGTACAGCTATTCTCGTTGTTGCAGGAGCTGGGACACCATTATACCCACAGGTCACCCATGATGATAGACAGGGAGGGTCCAAAAAGATGTCACCATGGCCTTCCTCGAGCACTGTGGTCCTGTCCACATCTCTCCAAATCAAATTCCGTTTTTCACAGTGAACTAGTCATCTGTGTGGGGAGGCGTTGTCCCTGTTTCTGATTACTGTTTCTTGAGCAATGCCTCCGCCATTTTGCTTTCGGTTTCTCTGCTTCCAGCTTTATCTGTCACATGAATAGTGACCTATAAATACACTTCCATTCATTCGGCAAACACACTGGGTGGCAGCCATGTGCCGGGCCCTGTGCAGGGCACGGAAAATGCACTTTTGGAGGAAATGCCCTGAGGATTTTAACGGGAGAGGCAGGCACAGCACACACCTGAGATATGCTCTCTGGGAGGGGTCACTGAGCCGAGAGCTCTGGGGACCAGAGCGAGGGCACTCCTTTACCACGGTGTGACCTTCAGTGCTCACTCGGTATTGAGTGCCCTATGCTTGGTTCTAGGATCTCAAAGTTCTTGGCTCAAAAGGGATGGCAAGCTCACTGGAGAAGAATGAATAGAAGTTTCCAAGGCAGGCACCTGATGAGGAAAGAATGAGGGAATTTCTGGTCAGAGTGCAAAGGCTGAGAGGCAGGAAAGAGCAAAGATCACCGCAAGGCCGATGCATGTTCCCAGGGCTGGAGCCTGAGTGTGGGGGTGGGGAGGTGGCCTATTGGAGGCGAGCTGGGGACAGAGGGTGGAGAGGCCAGAGGTTATGGAGGACATGCCAAGGAGAGCTTGGACAGTATGCTATAGTAAGCAAGGTGGAACTGTGGAAGGTTTTAAAGCTGGGCATGACCTGATCATATCTGAGAGATACACTCACATACATACCTCTGTACCTATGTTTATATATTACACACATATATATTTGCAAACACATATAAGGTACCTATAAAGTAAAATCAATGAAAATATCTAAATATTCTAAATATAGATCCACTTTAAATAGATATGTGTTTTATTTCTCCCATATAAACCTGGATATATCAGTTGCTATGCTTTTCTTCTTCTGTTCTCTCTATGCTAGCCAGTCAGAAACTTGAACATTACCCAGGAGAATTCCAGTTCTTATTAGAAATATAAAGAGAAAGGGGCACCTGGGTGGCTCAGTCAGTTAAGCATCTGCCTTTGGCTCAAGTCATGATCTCAGAGTCCAGGAATAGAGCTCCACCTTGGCCTCCCTGCTCCGTAGGCAGTCTGCTTCTGATGCCCTCCCTGATCCTTCTCTCTCTCAAATAAATAGGTAAAATATTAAAAATAAATAAATATATAGATAGATAGATAAATAATATAAAGAGAAAAACAGTTAATATTCAACTGGGTTTTTTCCCCCTTTCTTCCAAATGATGCTTCTGAAAACCAGTAGGCAAGGTTGTGGTGAGGTGGATTCAGAAGTGAACAGGAGAGAGGGGTAGGCAGGTAACACTTCTCCCACGGAGACCCCCTCCTTCCCCATCTCTGAGGTGACTGATGGTATGGAGGGAGACTAGAGACACAGGCCTTGCCATGGGGAAAAGGCATCCAATGAAAGGCTGCCAGCACCTTGGACTTGACCGCTAGAGGGACATGCAAAATATCATGCCCACCCCGGCAGCCCCTTCCTCCTCCTTCCCAAGAGCAGATCTCTGTGCCTGGGCAGAAGTTGTTGGCGTCTCTCTTGGCCAAGTTATCCATCAACAGTTGGCTCCATGGCGCTGGTGGCAGTCCTGGGACTGTTGAGCTCAAGCCAGACAGACTGAGTTGAGAGTCTAAGATAGCCCTTGCTCCCCTCCCTCAGAAGTACCCCAGAAATGTAGTGCCCAACACCTATGCAGGACGGGGAGAGAAGTGGTGGGGAACCGGAAGCCATAGACATACCACATATCATTAAAGACAACTTTGAGATGACTTACCAAATCTAATCAGTAAGTCAGAGACCTAGGGATTACCCTTAATTCCTCCCTCCTTCTCACTCTTCACGTTTAACTCATCTGTCAGTTTTTCCTCAGATGCATATGGCAAGCCCAACTACGTCTCTTCATCTTCACTGTTCCTTCAAAGTCCAAGCCATATCATCTCTCACTTCATGGATGAGTTTGCTAGGGTTGCCATAACAAAGTGCCATGGACAGAGTGCTTTCTAGAAATTTATTTTGGGGGGCAACTGGGTGGCTCAATTGTTAAGCATCTGTCTTTGGCTCAGGTCATGATCCCGGAGTTCCAGGATCGAGCCCCACATTGGCCTCCCTGCTCAGTAGGAAGCCTGCTTCTCCCTCTCTCATTCCCTCTGCTTGTGTTCCCTCTCTATCAAATAAATAAATAAAATCTCAAAAAAAAAAAAAGAAATTTCTTTTGGGGACATCTGGGTGGCTCAGTCAGTTAAGCATCTGCCTTCAGCCCGATCGAGTCCTGCACAGGGCCCCCCGCTTGGCAGGGAGCCTGCTTCTCCTTCTCCCTCTGTCTGATGCTCCCCCTACTTGTACTCGGTCTCTCTGTCAAATAAATACATAAAGTATTTTTGAAAAGAAATTTGTTTTCTTGCAGTTCTGGAGGCTACAAGTCTGAGATCAATGTGTCAGGAGAGTTGGTTTCTTCAGAGGCTCTCTACTGGACACATAGATTCCATCTTCTCCCTGTGTCTTTACATCATCTTTTTCTGTGTGCCTATCTGTGTCCTAATTAATCTCTTCTTATAAGGAAACCAGTCATGTTGAGTTAGGGTTTACTCTTATGACTTCATTTAACCTGAATTTAACCTGGCTCCAAATATAGTCCCATTCTGAGGTGCTGGGCACTAGGACTTCAACATAGGAATTTTACAGAAACATAATTCAGCCCATGACCCTTGGACCACTGCAAGAATAAAGGGAGAGGGAAACATCTTATGACTGTTCTCCTCATTTCCATCTTTGCCCTTCTCCAGTTTGCTCTCCATACAGAATACCAAGTAAAGTTTTAAAAACATAAATCTTACCATTTTACTCCTCTGTCTCAAACTCTTGAGTGCCTTCCTATTTCACTAGAACAAAACCCAAACTCCTTGCCCTGCATGATCCAGCTCTAGTCTACCATATTAGTCTCTTCTCGTGTCCCTCCCTGCCTCAGCCCACCAAACTGCTGTCTCACCAATCTTCTCTCCATTTCCAGGGCGATGCAACGCTTTACACAGCTCAGAAACTTATATGCCCGATGTGCTTTCCTGACAGTTCCTTCCTGCTCATGTAGCATGGCTGCCTCCTCCATAGTCTTCCTGTCGCAGGTGAAATATCCCTCCACCCTGTTCTTCTCTATGACAGCACCCTATACATGTCCTCCACAGCACTCTTAGATGACCATCATCCCTTTGCCATATTATCTATTTATTGCCTGTATTTTATTTCCTCTACTAGAAGGTGAGCTTCATGAGGGCAGGGACTTTGTCTTCCTTCCGTGGCTCTCTCTCTAATTATAAGTGCTCTGTAAACACTAACTGAATGAATGATCGTGCCGAGTAAATTATATAGAAAATGGACCCATAAGAACTGAATGACTCGATCTATTGTATAAAATAGAGTTGGATACACATTTATTAAATTTCAAAGACTTCTGTTAAAATGGCTATTATAGAATGGTTGTTCTCAAACCTTCCTTTCTGGCAATAGTGGAAGAGCAGGAACAATTTCCTGTTGAATCCGCTTCCAGTTCTCCACCATTAAATCATCTCATCAGTGGTGCAGAGCACGCCCCTTTAATTGCCTAGGGCAGGACCAGCTGGTCATTAGAGTACCCCATTAGAGTAGCACAGACTTTGGCATTGACATCTCCAAATGGTTCGAATCTTGTCTCTGCTATTATAAGCTAAATGGCTTGGGGAAGTCTAAACTCCCCGAGTCTCCCTCTCTTTTAGAGCTGGATTGGAGAGAAAAGTACCTACCTCTCAGGAGTGTTCTGAAATTAAATGACATAATGAATAAAATTCAATGAAATACGTGACATAATAAAGTGCCTAACATAGTTCTCCACACGCAGTGAATATGACTGAGTGGTAGCCATTATTACAGATCCGGAAAGCAATGAGGCTGGACTTTGGAGCAGAGTCATGGAAGCAAAGAACAAGAGATAAATTAAACATGTGATTCTGAGGTGCCGCTGATAAAATCTGTAATTATTTGGAGTGAGTGTGAGAGATGAAATGACATTGATGGAACGGAACTTGAAATTTCTAGCCCGGTGATTGTGCAGCCACGTGCCGTCATGCCATCAGCAGACGCTTCCACGCAAAAGCTGCCTTGTAGGATAACTCCATAAATCATTCTGAATTCCGATCACTCACTGTTTGATCTTTAGCTCTGGATGTCCTGAAAAATGGGGCTTACTTGTATTTAAGAAGACTGTGAGACCTATTCACTTCCTGGCCAGTGGAAAGAAGAAAATTTAAGCCATAAGGAAAAGCTAGAGTGTTGTTCTTTCTGTGTATTTCTAAGTTGTAATCATCGCCTGGCTTTTCCCTTCATATGTGACTGAATCTTTCCTTTTTTTTATTTTTTGTGTGTGTACTGCAAGGGGAAAGGCTCCTCCCACAGTCCTCCCGAGGTTTTGGATTTAGGCTCCAGCCCCCTGGAGAACTCCACCTGCTTCTGTGGAGGTCTTCTGCTGTCCAGGACTCTCAGACAGGGGTATGCTGAAACCAGGCACCAAGAAAAGCATAGAAATTAGTGTTTTTGAGAACTGGGAAACTGTATCCCACTGAAACCAGATTACCAACTGCAAGACAGTCTCTCAAGTTTAGGGTGGGTGGTTGCTGTTGTATGTTTTATTAGTCACTGTAAGAAAAGGTGGCAGGGAGAGGAATCATCAGGAAAGCATTCATAAAATAAGGATCCAATCACAACCACCTTTAGCAAGAGGGGAGGAGGTGAACATAATTGTCACAATGAGAGTCAAACTCTTTTATCCTCCAACTCAGTCCCAAGTCATGATTTTCAAAATTGCAGCAAGAAGGGCTTAATGTAAATAAGTGTTGAATGAATTAAGTTATGTGGGGGGGGCGGGGACCCAAGCATACTTAATTATATAGTCCAGAGAAACAAATGCATATGTTCATTAGAAATATGTATGAGAATATTTAAAAGAGAATTTTTCATAATAACCAAAAAGTAGAAACATCTCAAATTTCCATCATTAGTTAGAATGGGTAAATAAATTGTGGTCTCTCTTTTTTTTTAATAAATTTCTTTCTTTCTTTCTTTCTTTCTTTCTTTCTTTCTTTCTTTCTTTTAAATATTTTATTTATTTGTCAGAGAGAGAGTACAAGCAGGGGGAGTGGCAGGCAGAGGGAGAAGCAGACACCCCACTGAGCTGGGAGCCTAATGCAGGACTTGATCCCAGGACCCTGAGTTCATGACCTGAGCTGAAGGCAGCCACTTAACCTACTGAGTTGCCCAGGTGCCCCAAATTGTAGTCTATTTATGTAAAGGAATGCTACGCAAAATGAAAAAGAATAAACAGTGGATACACTCATCAACACGGACAAATCTCATAGATAATCAGGTTGAACCAATGAAGTCAGACACAAAATAAAATGTGGCAGATACACTCTACAGCGACCCCCAGCAAGTCACATCCTTATATAAGCCCCTTCTTTTGGTTGCAGGTAGAGACTGTGACTTATTTCCAACAAATAGAGTATGACAAAGGGGATGGGGTATTGCTTCCTTGGTTAGGTTACGGTACATGTCATAGTAATGAGACATCACTCTCATGATTGGTTCCTTTATTCCAATAGATTTATTACTTTATATAAGACTCTGTCTTTGTAAACTAGAGAGAGAGATTCTTCCTTATTTTCATGAAGTAACTTGTCCATTGTGAGAGAGCCCATGAGAGGGCCTTGAGGCAAGGAACTACAGTTATTCTCTAAAGCTGAGAGTAGGGGCACCTGGGTGGCTCAGTCAGTTGCACATCTGAGTCTTGGCTTTGGCTCAGGTCATGATCTCACAGTTGTGGGATGGAGCCCCACATCAGGCTCTGAGATCAGCCTGGAGTCTTCTTCAGAGTCTCTTTCCCTCTCATTCTCTGCCCCTCCCCCTCCTTGTATATGCTCTCTCTCTGAAAGAAAGAAAGAAAGAAAGAAAGAAAGAAAGAAAGAAAGAAAGAAAAAAGAAAATCTTTAAAAAAAATAAAAGCTGAGAATGGCCTTTAGTCAACAGTCATACAACCACAAGGACATGAATTCTGCCAATATCCTGAATGAGCTTGCAAATACATTCTTCTCCAGTCAAGCGACCAGATGAGAACACAGCCCAGCCAACACCTTGACTGCAGCCTTTTAAGATTCTGAGCAGATGATCCAGCGGAGTTGTGCCCTGACTCTTGGCCTATAGATAATGTGAGATGATAAATGTGTGCTATTTTAAACCATTAAGTTTATGGTCATTTGGTTTTTTTTAAAGATTTTATTTATTTATTTATTTATTTATTTATTTGTTTGTTTGTTTGTTTGTTTGTCAGAGAGAGAGAAAACACAAGCTGGGGAAGCAGTAGGCAGAGGGAGAAGCAGGCTCCCCACTGAGCAAGGAGCTCAATGCAGGACTTAACCCCAGGACCCTGGGATCATGACCTGAGCCAAAGGCAGATCCTTAACCAACTGAGCCACCCAAGCATGGCTATTTATTGTAATTTGTTATTCCACAATAGACAACTAGGAGAAAATATACTGAATGATTCCAAGTTCATGAACAGAAAAAAATTATCAATGGTGAATAGAATTCAGAATAGTGGTTACCTCTAAAGTGAAAGAGGGATTATTAACTAGGAAGGAATAAGGGTTACTTTCTAGGATGCTGAAAATGTCCTGTATGTTAATCTACTTATGTGTTTGTATACATATGCAAAAATTCATTGAGCTGTACACATAAGATTAATGCACTTTAAACATTCTACATACATGTTGTATTCTTTGATTTGAAAATTTTAGAAAATAATAAGAAAAAAACAAGGAAGAAAGGGAATTCTGAAGGGTGTCCTTTGTCCTTCTCTTTACCAGTCTTAATTCAATTCCAGTTGAATTTCTAGCAAAGAGTATGTGTAGGCTCCCAGAATTTGGGTTCTAGTACCTTTCTTCAGCCTTCCCTGGGCCTATGTGCCCTTCCCTGCCCCACATGCTCCCTCTCTAGTTACAAAATGAGGCCACTTGCAAAATGCTGGGAAGAACTAAGAATTTTTATGTAGGCTCATGGTATTAATTTTATGATGAGGGTTTGATAAGCTCTCATGACCCAGAATGCCTATGGTGCAGGTGTGCTCTGGATGAGGCTCACTTGTGATTATCTCCCTCTGGAAGCTTGGTGCTCCAGAATGTCCCTTAGCTAGTGTGAGCAAACTTGGCCAACTGTGCAATAGCTACATCACAAGAAGAACTTATTGTTCTCTACTGTCTTTGTGTCCACATTCCCTTGGGTATAGTCTATACCTCACATATTTGGAGATTCTGGAAGTTTCTAGTTACTCTCTTGAAGTTAATCACCTAGACAGGCACCTTCACTGAGCAATCCCACCCCACACATCAGTCTCAAGCAGAATTTCCTTTCACTTCTTTGCTAGACTCTCCTGCCAGTTCTGCTCCTAACGTGACATGGTCAGGTTTATTGGGGGATCTTCTGCTGATAGTCTAGCTCTGCTCTAGATAGTCTAGTCTGTTCTCTCAGTGGGTGCCAAGGAAGTACTGTTTTTTCTCAGCCCTTCTCTGAGGTACTTATTCATATTAGAATTTTTCTCCCCACTTCTTTTGAAAGTTACTTTTACATAGAGCAGGGTCGGTGAGGATAACTAACTAGAGAATAGCAGCCAAGCTACTTGGACAGGTGTGACTCTAACCTCCCTGACTCCCGGGTGGGGGTTGAGAGGCAAGGGAAGGAAAACAAATTACCCCCCCACCCTCATCACTGCTATGGTCACAGCACTTCACCCTAGAGGTGTGTGCCTGAGCCTTTCAAAATACTCAGAGCCCTCGGGGAGGAATCTCAGCCATGTGATTCCCACAATCAACCCTGGTCTCTGTCCTAGCATCAGAGCAGAGGTGCATCTGTTTTAAAGCCAATGAAACTTTCAGACCCAGGGACTCTCCTTGCTTGGGCTTCTCCATGGCTCTTGAGGGGTGCTAGCAATGGGTTCATATGGCCATATATTTTTATAAAATTGGCAGTGTGTGTGTGTAGACACATATATACATGTATAAGGGTATATTACATCATACAATGTATAATATATAATGTAGTCACAAATGCAATATATTATATAATGTTTATATATATGATATATATACACCATATATGTATCATGGATATATATTGTATAATATGTGTGTATATGTATATTTATATAAAATATACAAATCACAGGGTCCATCTATAATACATATTATATGATATGCACACATAAATATAACATATTTCTAACAGAATAGTTTAAGACTACTCTCCCTGCTCCTCTATCATTCATTCCCCCAAAGTAAGGCAATCCTGGAGTGATCATATGAGGGCATTCTGGCTAAGAAGAATTAAGTTGGGGGTACATTTGGCCTGGGTTTAAGGGAATTTTGCATGTCATTTCCATGTGCAGTTCAGTGATGGCTTGCCATCCACTCTACCAGGTCAGCCACGGTCCTGACGGTGAAGGTCAGGGTTATGCTGTGCCATTAATATGACCTGTGACACATAGCACCAGAACTCATCAGGTAATGGAGGGAAAAAAACCAAAGATTAAAATGTACAAGCTAGTCTATGGAAAAGTTCTTCCAATTATTTTTTAATGATTTTTAAAAAGATTTTACTTATTTATTTTAGAGAGAGAGAGCCCACACACAAGCGGCGGGGGGGGGGGGGAAGGGTATGGAGAGGGAGGGAAGGGGGGGAATTTCCACACTGAGCACAGAACCAGACATGGGGCTCAATCCCATGACTTGAAATCACGACCTGAGCCAAAACCAAGAGTCAGATGCTTAACTGACTGAGCCACCCAGGTACCCCCAAATTCTTCCAATTCTTAAAGTTCTGAAATGAAAGAAATTCAACTAAGTTTCTCCCAGACTTGAGTGCAATCCCCAAAATGTACACAATATTACCAATGAGTTGTGAAGCTGAAAGAAACTTTACAAAACTATTAATAGCTTAGAAAAACAAATTAGAGTTAAGACTGAATTGTCCTTCTATTGTCTCCAGAGAAAGTGATTATATAAAATTATCATCACATGAAGAGAAAGAGTATATGCAGACCAAAACTGTAGGGGAAAAGCATTATAAAGGTGTGTCAGGCAACAAATTAATAAAAGTGGTATGTTATTCTCTGGATTCTATATTTATGGCATTTTTCATAAAATACGTAGTTTGCAGTGATTTTTTTAATACCCTGAATAAACATCCACTTTTATACATAATTTTTTAAAAGATTTTACTTTTAAGTAATCTCCACATCTAATATGGCACTCAAACCTACAACCCTGAGATCAGGAGTCACATGTTTCACTGACTGAGCCAGCCAGGTGCTCTCTACACTTAATTTTTTATGGTGATTTTGTATTCTTTTTCTTAAAGAAGACCCTTCAAATTATATGTGTCACAAAACCAGGATTCACCCTGATGAAGAGGCCACCTGCCTGACACTCACACAACTTGCCCCTCACACCTCTTCCTCTCTTTCTTGCTGCCTTTCCTCCCTGCACCTGCATAGAGATCTTCACAGAATCCCTGAGTGGCTCCAGACATTTGTGTCATGGACAGTCTTTGAGTTCTTTTTTTTTCTTTTTCTTAAAGATTTTATTTATTTATTTGACAGAGAGAAGCACAGCTAGAGAGGGAACTCAAGCAGGGGGAGTGAGAGAGGGAGAAGCAGGTTTCCCATCAGGTAGGGAGCCTAATGGGGGGCTTGATCCCAGGACTCTGGGATCATGACCTGAGCCAAAGGCAGATGCTTAATGACTGAGCCACCCAGGCGCCCCAGTCTTTGAGCTCTAATGTGCATGGAATGTTAGCACTTATTTGGTCCACCACCCATTTTCCAGATGAGGAAACAGACCCAGAGAGGCAAAACAACTTTTACAAGGTCACACAGCAAGCTGGTGGTGGAACTTAAACTCAAGACCCTGATCCAGTTCAGTGCTCTTTACAGTGCTGCTCACACTCTATTATTTGGTATCCCAGTGATTTGCAAGTCCACCAGTCCATCAAAATTACCTGATTTTCTGAAATGCAGGTTTCTGGGCCCCACCCTCAGAGATTGTGATTCATTCACAAGAGCTGAACCTAGAAATCAGAGTTTTTAAATCTCTCCAGGTGAAGCTAAGGCAGAGCTGGATGGGCCTAGCTTACTTATCCCAAACTTCTTACTTCTCATACCCTACACTGTTTCCTTCCTCTTAGCTTCTCTCCCTCCCAATACAGAGGGGGAAGAGAGCAGCAGATACCAGATCTCTTCTTACCTTCCTACTCTCCCACCTCCTTCCAGACACACACACACACACACACACACACACACACACACACACACACACACACACAAATACTACAGACTTCTTCCCTAACACATTTAGCTTGCAACTCATTTGTAAGAATAAATGCCCAGTAAGCTCCAAAGATTGTCTAATGTCTAAACAGCAAAAAGAGCCCAAATACTATACCAGGATTTTTGGGAAATAATTCCTGGTAGATTTCACAAATGCCTACTTGTCCTCCCATGAAATGTAAAATTTGGACCTGTCATATCCAGTTTCATTACTGACCATGGGGATAACCACAGGGTGAACCAGAGAATAGCTAGCGTGGTTTATTTCTGACTCAGGTCTTTAACACCACCTTGATGCTAACTCGTAGTGATCTGATCTGTCAGCTCCAGAGATCTGGGGCCTTGTGAGATTAGCCACCAGAACAAGATACACACTGTTAATTTCCAAACAGAGTAGATGCCATTTGAGACCTTAACAATCATGGCACCTGAGTTTCTGCTCTTAGGAGCCCAAATTAGAAGAGGAAGACTTTTGCCTATCCCTGGGCATAGCAAGATAATGTAGAAACTCTGCAAATTCTCAGGAGTGATATAAATGTGTATTTCTACTCACTATTTTTATAAACCCAGATCTGGAAGTCCTAGAAAGATGTTTTTGGGCCCAGAGACATCAGTTGGCACTCCCCTAAAGCACATATGCATGTGCTTGGACTAATGACTTGGCCACAGAAGAATTCCTCATGGCACTACAATTTTATTTTTATAAGAGGTACAGGGAAGATTAATAATGGAAATACTTTTTGTTATGAATGATTAAGCTTACCAAAAAGTTTCCTATGGTATGCAGGTCCTCGAGTACAGCTTGTGTGGGCTTCCCCTGGGAACTGCTGGCTTCTTCAACCATCCTAAAAGCATTTTATGACTATTTTATGTTCTTTGGCCTTTCTGCTTCCTCTGTGTTTGGTGTCCCAAAACTAAATTCAAAAGAGTGGTTAAGGGCTACTTATTTCTCTAAATAGACTTCTATTCCGCTCTCCAAGAAATTTCATGCCCTCCTTCATGCACATGGTGGTCCTGATTCTAGAGGTAATAGCTAACTAGAAGCTTGTCCCAGTGGTTTAGGAAATTCTTTTCTCCCTTTATAGAATCAAAATAAAGATTACTCACATGGATCTGTGATTCTGTCTTGGCAGAGAATTTCAGAGTCTGGGAACCAAAATCTATTTGATGGACATTCATAGGCTTCATTTCAGAAGCTCAGATGACAGAAATATTTCCACTGATTGCAAATGAGGACCAGAATGCTTAGCTAGTTTTGATATTTTATTTTTTTTCAAGGTTTTATTTATTTATTTGGCAGAGAGAGATAAAGAAAGCACAAGCAGGGGGACTGACAGGCAGAGAGAGAGGGAGAAGCAGACTCCCTGCTGAGCAGAGAGCCCAAAGCTGGGCTCTATTCCAGAATCCCAGGATCATGACCTGAGCCGAAGGCAGACCCTTAACCAACTGAGCCACCCAGGGGCTCCTAGTTTTGCTATTTTAAACTAACACCTGTAAAGCAATAACAAAGACCATCTCTTGATTTTCCTTCCATCAAAATATATTCTCAAACAGCCACAACAAATAAAAGTTGAAGTTCTATCATTGAGAAAAGTGTCTAATAAATAATCAATAAACATTAATTGATATGCAAAGAATTATGCTAAGTACCTTGGTGCCACAAAAATAAAGAGGACACCATTTCCATAGAGGGGACCTTATGATCTAGTCAGGGAGACAAAACACATACACTGGCAAATACAACTAGAATACAAGATGTACCACAAAAGAGGTACAAACAAAGGTATAGAATTTCTGAGGTAAGAGAGTCCTTCTGGCTGAAGAGAAACCGTGAAGGTCTTAAAGGAGGTGACATTTGAGCTGGACCTCAAACATGTGCAGTCTTGCTACCAGATCTGCCATGTGTTTCTCCAGTTACCTACTCAATAAAGTTTTCTTGCCGGGGGAACTTGTGGTTATGACGCGTGTTCATTTCCTGTTGCTGTATGACCGTTACCACAAACTGGCTGGCTTTGTGCACATTTATTATCTCGGAGCTTCTGTTGGTCAGGAACCTGGTGTGGATCAGCTAGGTTCTCTGCTCAGGCCATCACAGCACTGGAATCAAAATATCAGCAGGGCCATGTTCTCCTCTGGAGTTCTTCCAAGTTCATTCAGGTTGTTGGCAGGACTGATGTGCCTGTTCTCTTGCTGGCTGTTGTTGGGGTTGCTTTCAACTCCTAGAGGCCACTCTCATATTGTGGCTATGTGGCCTTCTCACAATATGGCAGCTGGCTTCTTCAAAACCATTAGGAGAATCTCTCTTTTTAGGGAAGGCCTAAACCTTCTTTATTTAAAGGACTCATCTGATTACGTCAGGCCCATCCAGCGTAATCTCTCTTATGATTAACCCGAAGTAACTAATGCGAGACCTTACTGACCTCTGCAAAATCTCTTCACCCTTGTCATCTCATGTACCCTATTCATCCCAGTAAAACCCCAGCATGTTCACAGGCCCCCACACACAAGGGGAGAGGATTAGTCAGGGCATGTGCACCAGGGAGCAGAAATCTTGGGGTTTATTTTAAGGCCATTTTGCCTGCTGCATATTTCAAGCAAAAGTATAAGCTTTAGCACCCATGTGGTAACACAATCCTTAGCGCAAATTGCATCTGTGCCCACTAATTTAAACCAACAGGACTGTAAGAGGCGAAGAAAGGGATAGTGAAGGTGGAATGAGATGCGGCACACTGTATTTCCAAGCATGGCTGCCATGATAGAGGGTGTGCTCGTTACACTTAATATGTGCACATGACATTACTACTTCCAGTGCGTCGTACACTACACACACATGAACACACTACACACGGTACACGTGCTGTGCTTACAACGGACATTACAACCCTCCTTCCGTTGAGTCGTGAGGTCTGTGTCACCCCCCTCTTGGACGGAACTTTGTCACTGTGTCGGTGAACACAGTGTGGCAGAAATGATGCTGAATGATGTCTGAGATTGAGTCGTAAGAACAGTATGCACTTCCACCGTGTCTCCTAGGACACTCACTTCTGGAACCCAGCCGCCATGCTGTGAGAATGCCAGTCACATAGAAAAGCCACACGTAGGTGTTTCGGTCCATAGTCCCCGCTAACGTTCCCGCAACAGACGCTGGACATGTGAGTGAATGAGTTTTTGATGACTCCCAGCCTCCACTGCAGAGTCACCCGTCACCGTCCAGCTGCCCCAGCAGGTGCCATGGGGGAGCAGTGCCCGGCCCAAATCAGACTCATCAGCAAAATGCATGATTGTTGTTTAAAGCCACTGAGTTTAGGGTGAGTTGTTAAGCAGCAATATATGACTGGGACAGATGTAGAAAGGCGAGCTAGACCCGGGCAGCTCTGTACATCCCCAGAATCAAGAGGAATCCCTCCCATAATCAGGAAGCCGAAAGCATCAAAAACTCCAAGGCCTCGCAGCCTGATAGTCGTTGAAGATCTAATCTTCCCTTCTTCTTCAGGGGCCCCCTGCAGGCAGCAGATTAAGAACCCCGAGCCCCCGTCCATAAGGCCCTTGGTGTGGAGAGGTGAATGAGGAACAACAGAACTAGAGGAAGAAATGCAGAGGAAAGAGGCTGCTTTCAAAATTGGGGTCTGAATTGCAAACGGGCATATAAATGGAAGAATGTTAGAAAAGATAGAGATTTTTATGAAAGATACCTCCTACACACACACACACACACACACACACACACACACACACATGCCCCACACTGCTGGCAAAAGACAGTCCAGCCTCCACCCTCTCTTGCCCTCTCAGGTTTGGGACAAGGAATCTGGCTTCCAAGTACACACTGAATTTCCCATTGCCATGCCACGTCCCTGGTTCTCTACAAAGCATGTAATTCCAGCTGTTTGGCTGCATCTCAAGAGGCACTGGAATGAGAAGGGCTTCTCACATGTGTTCCTGCTTACTTGGCTGGTGTGGGAGAGAGCATTTCCGAAGGATCTGGAAATCCAGCATAAAAGGGGCAATGTGGGAGGTTGTTCCGGGCGGCAAGAGTAAATAGTGCATGACACACCAAGCCCTTCCATACTGTACACACAACCCCCACACTATACACACCACACACACAATACATGGTGCGCCCATATACCACACACAACACATATACACCCTGCCCATATATGCTATGGGCCTATACCACACTCTATACACATGACATGTATACACTGTGTGCACACATGTATGCACACACACACACACACACACACACACACACACACACACCTCTAACCTTCAGGAAGAGGATCCTAGTGACAGGGAGAGTTTGACATAAATACTTAGAAGAATCTAAGTAAAATGACAAATCCTAGAATTATAATATTCTGCAATCATTTAATCTACCCCCTCCACTCTATAGGCACAGAAGTTGGGGTTTAAAAAAGAAGTTGGGGTTTAGCTGAAAGTAGGAATGTCTATTCTCATTCCTAGGCTGGAACTTTCCCTCAGATCTCAGTGCTAGGAAAGCCCTCACTGTGCCTCTCCTCAAGTTCTAAAAATATCCACGGTGGTTAAAACTTCAGCCCTAGACACACACACACACACACACACACACACACACACACCCTCATCTGTGCAACTATTATTTTGACTGAAGTTTAAAAAGAAAAAAAAAAAAGGAATTTGTTGCTTCCTCTCGTTACCCATGCATAAAACCATGGACTTCCTTTTGCTCCAACCTCTATGACCTCATCATTTATTTTTCAGTTTGAGCACCAAATCCAGATCTGAAAATTCCAAGAATAAAACTTCTGTGGTAGCTGAGGCTTAGGACAAGGTGAGAAAACGTAGGTCACAAGCAGAGCCTCTTGTCACCTAGATATCCCTCACTCCTTTGTGCCCAATAGACACCAGCTGAGCACCTGAACCACCGCAGGAGGCCAGCCTTTCTGGATCTTCTATCCAAGACTTTCTGGGATGTCTCAGGAATGCGATCCCATGGGTCTCACCATGGTTGGCTGCTGTCCGGGAGCGGAGCTGGTCACTGGCCACATCATAACCAGCCCTCTGGTCCACCCTGGGTCTGGTTAGACAAGATACACTCCCCGCCAAGTCAACTGAGAGAGCTTTTGGATCCTTGTCCCCATGAGAAAAAGAAGTGAATTTTCCCGCACCCTGGTCTCCCAGGGCCTCGGCTACACAGTCAGGTTAATCATCATCTACAAGGGCACAGCTCTACCACCGCAAGGAACTTCTGCACCTGACACCAGGAAGGTTTTCTCCATCATCCTGCCTCACCCAAATTCCTCTGCTGGGTCTTCTCTCCCACACAATCCCCACCCCTCTTGGGCCACAGACCTCCATGGTGAAGGGGCCTGCCAGTGCCCTAGGCTGCTGTTGAGCAGGCTTGCCGAGGGTGGTGTAGATAGAGTTCAGCAAAGTTACTAGGTGCAGGATTGTGTCTTTTCTGTGCTTGGTGGGAGACCCTACCTAGATGCCAAGTGCCTTAGTCCTGCCATTGGGCTAGGGCAGCCAGGATAAAATACCTGGGTTACAATGGGTTAGGCAACAGAAATTTATTTTCTCGCGGTTCTGGAGGCCAGAAGCCCAAGATAAGGTAACAGCCGGTCTGGTGTCTCCTAGGTCCTCTCTCTTTGGCTCACAGATGGCTGACTTCTCTTTCTGTCCCTACACGGTCCTTCTTCTGTGTGCATATATTCCTGATGTCTTTGTGTGTGTCCAAATTTCCTCTTCTTATAAGGACACCAGTCAGAGTAGATCAGGGCCCATCTACTTAATCGCCTCTAAAGGCCCTATCTCCAAGTACAGTCACATTTTGAAATACTGGACTTCTGCCTATGAATTTAGGAGGACACAATTCAGCCTGTAATAGTAGGAGAACTGCCACGGGGATCTGCTCCTCGCAGTCAAATGGTACGGAGTAGCCCTTGCAGCAGGGTCCCCCAGTTCTCTCCCCTGCCAGTACAGGAGATCTCTGAGCAGTCTCCCTGGAGTGTAGGCAGCTGAGGAAGGGATAGCTTTTTCCTTTCTCATCTTTTTCTTGTCTTTGCTATGGCATAAACTCTATACCCCAAGGCCCTCAGAGCCTTCTTTTAATTTGCAAGGACCTGATTTAGAAGCATCCAATAACTTTGATACTAGCATTTTCTTCTCTTCGAATTCTGACTATAACAGGCCCCTTAAAGAAAGGATCCAGAATGAAGGGGGAGAAGGAACAACACAAAGATTAATATATCAGGACCTCCTTTCTTTACATATTTTAATATACAGCTCTACAAAATTCACTGCCTTGATTTGGAAGTCCAGTTTCAGAGCACCACTATTATAATTTTCCTCATCATGGCCAAAGACATGAGAAACCAGAAGGTAGGAAACCTCTACCAAGACTAACAGGGAGAATTAAATCAGGTAACAGCTGAATAGCAAAATACCTGGCACAAAGTAGTATCTAATCTAAAACTATCTGCACTTCAATCAGCCCATTGTGCACTATGGATAATTATCAGGTACAGAGGTTATTTTAATGCAAAAAAAGCTCATATTCCACCCAGAGTACATGCTCAATAAATATTCATTAAATTTGTTAAACATTTTTATTTTTCAGGACTCTGAATTATATCCAGTAGTGTCCAGGTTCAGATCAATGATTCCAAGAACAGCAATGCAATGCCTTGGGGGTTGTATAGAAAACCTTCCTTTTCCTGGAAGGCTTAGTATCAAGTTTTCAAATCAAGCACTTGGTTTTATTTTCTATATCTTTTTTTTCTCTTTCAGTCTACAAAGGCAGAATTTCTATATAGGAGGTATAAATTGGACTAAAAGATTAGTCCAGGAGATTTAAAGATGCATTTGCATAAAATATAGCTGCTTTATACATTCACATGCAAGTATTTGTGTGAATGTGAGGCTTGGTTTCTCTGGGATAAATGCCCAGGAAGATAGTTGCTGAGTTATATGGTAGTTGCCTGTTTTATTTTTTAAAGAAATCATCACACTGTTCTCCAGAATGTCAAGTGCCACTTGACATTCCCACCAGCAATGCGTGGAATATCCAGTTTCTTCACATCTTCATCAGCATTTGGTGGCATTTCACTATTTTTTATTTTAGCCTTTCTGATAGGTGTGCAGTGCTAAGGTTTTAACTTGTCATCTCCTGATAGCTAGTGATGCTGAGCATATTTTCAGCTGTTTATTTGACATCTATATGTCTTTTTCAGTAAATGTATCTTCATGTCTTTTACCCATTTTCTAATTGGATTCTTTGTTTTTGCATTTCAAGAGTCCTTTCTATATTCTAGATGCTAGTCCTTGGTCAGATGTGTGACTTACAAGTATTTTCTCCCTGTCTGTAATTTGTCTTTTCATCCTTTTATCAGGGCCTTTTGCAGAACAAAAATGTCTAACTTTGATGAAGTCTAATTTATTAATTTTTACTCTTATGAACCATGCTTTTGGTGACAGGCTTAAAAACTCCCTACTTAGACCGAGATCCTAAAGACTTTCTCTTATGTTTTTTTTCTAAAAGTTTTATGGTTTTACATTTTACACTTTAAATCCATGACCCATTTCCAGTTAATTTTTGTATAAGGTGTGCAACTTAGGTCAAGGTTAAATTTTTTTAGCTTGTGGATGTCCAATTGCTACAGTACCATTTACTGATTAGTCTCTCTTTCCATCACTGAACTGCTTTTGCACCTTTGTCCAAAATCAGTTGGGCTTGTTTGCATGGGTTTATTTCTAGGTTCTCTGTTCTGTTCCATGGAACTATGTGTTTATTCCTGCACCAATAATGTTACCACATAGTCTTGATTATGATAACTACATAATAAATCTTGAAATCAGATAAACTGATTCCTCCTACTTTATTCTTCTTTATCAAAATTATTTTAGCTATTCTAGTTTCTTTGCCTTCTGATATAAAATTTAGAATACTCTTGCTAATATCTACAAAAGCACTTTCTGGAATTTTGATAAGAATTGCACTAAACCTGTGTATCAGTTTGGAAAGAAATGGCATCTCTACTCTGTTGAGTCTTCTAATCAATGAAGATAGTATGTCTCCATTTATTTAGGTCTTCTTTAATTTCTTAAGTGTTGTATAGTCTTCACCACAGAGTCCTGAATGTATCATCTTAGATTTACATTAAGCATTTCTCTCACTTTTGTTTGAGCAATTATAAGTGATACTGTATTTTTAATTTCAGGGCCCACATGTCCACTGCTAGTATGTAGAAATACAATCTGTTTTTGCATATTGGTTTGCATCTTGTCTCCTGTGGTATTGCTGAACTTATTACTTCTAGGAGGGTTTGTGTATGTGTGTATGGAGTTCTTGGGATAGTCTACATAGTCTGTCATATTATATGAAAATAGGGATATTTTCATTTCTTTACTATGCTTATGCTATTTTATTTCCTTTCCTTGAATTATTGCATTAATTTGTTTTTCATTTTTCTTTTCCAGTCTATTTTCTCTCTGTTGTTCAGGCTGAGTAATTTCTGTTGTTTTCTCTTCCAGGTCATGGATTCTTTCCTGTGTCTCCTGCATTCTGCTGCCAAGTCCACTCGCTGAGGTTTTTTTTTTTTGTTCTCATTCTATAGTTTTCAGTTCATTTCATTCTTCCTCATATGCTTTTATTTCCTCTATTTCTTTTCTGAGATTTTCTATTTCTTTGCTGAGGTTGTTTCAAGTGTGTTTATAATTGCAGAAAGAGTTTTATTATGTCTGCTTGAAATCTTTGTCAGATAATTCTAGCATCACTGTCATCTCAGTGTTGGCATCTATGGATTGCCTTTTTTCATCCAGTTTGAAATCTTCCTGGTTCTTGGAAGATTAATTGAATTTCAGACATGTTTGTATTATGTTATGGGTCTTACTTACACCTGTTTTTAGCTGACTTTTTCTGACATGGCTCTGGCAGATGAAAAAGAGAAATGTTACCTCTACCTCATTACTTCCAGGAGCTGGTAGAAATCAGCCAATGAAAAGGGTGGGGGAGGTCCTTTGTTACTGCTGGGTGGGGTTGGGAGTTCCAGCTCCTCACGTGGTCACAGCTGACGGTGTGGTGGAGGGTCTTCCTTACTGCTATGTGGTGGGTGAAAGTCCTGACTCCTCACTAGGCCTCCTGTGGCACCACCCCAGCAAGTGGGAGAATGGGTTTCTCCTTCCTGCTGGGTGGAGGCAGAAGTCCAGGCTCGGATGTGGTCTTCATCAGAGAACCCATCATTAGTAAGTTGTGGAGTTGACACTCAGGCTCAAGTATCTTGGCCTCCAAAGCCCAAGTTCTAAACTGCTCCATCATAAACAATGCTGTGAACTGTTGTCATAACTTCAAACCAATACTCTTATATATGGTCAAAGAGGGGGCAGTTATGGAGGCATGAGAGTAATAATCGTGCTAGAGTGAAATATGATAACCCTTTTATTTAAAAAATATTTTAAAATACTTTTGCTTCTAGAAAGATGGAATACACGTACTTTTCTCTATTTCTCCAAATCTCTGGACATTACATATAAAACAAACATGAGAAAACTCTGAAAGGTAGAGAGAAGAGGGTGGACAGGCCAGAACTTCAGGGCGTGAGGAATGATAGTGCTGAGTTCTCTGGTTTGTCCTTAATCTTCGTAAACCTAAATTTCCCATCTATAAAATGCAGATACCTCATGAGGTTGTTGAGAGGATTCTGTGAGACAAGGAGTATTAAACACTTGTCATGGGGCTTGGCCTATAGGAAGTGCATATGTTAAAACCATTGCTGTTTTTTATTTTATTTTATTTGTTTTTAAAGATTTTTATTTATTATTTTGACAGCGGGAAAGAGACAGCGAGAGTGGGAATACAGCGGGGGAAGTGGCAGAGGGAGAAGCAGGCTTTCCACTGAGCAGGGAGCCCGATGCATGCTTGATCCCAGGATCCTGGGATCATGACCTCAGCCCAAGGCAGATGCTTTAACCACCGACCCACCAGGAGCCCCCCATAATTGTTTTTAATTGTTATACACAAGTGTGGCTTTTAAGGCAAGGAAATCCCTGTTCTCAGTGACTTATCATTATTATCTTCAAGTTTGCCATTTCCATTCAGATTGATTCCAGTAATATCTGTGAGGTTGTAGATTTTGAACCTTCTTTCTAAAACCATGTATTGTCCAATTGCTCCAAATGACAGGCCACTGGCTATATCAGAATGATTTGAAGCCCTTGTTACAAATACAAATTTCCAGGGCCCACCCAACCTACTGAATCAGAAAGTCTGGAGATACATTCGCTATAAATCAGAAAGTTTTGGGGAACACTCGCTTTAATCCCTTTCATTCTTAACATTCCAGGACCGTTTACTCTTTGCTTATTCCTTTGTTTTCTTACTGACTCAGATTTGGAATTCTTTTCGGCCTGTTTCTGAAATTCTGGCATAATAAAACTTCCTTCAGGCACCTGGGTGGCTCAGGTCATGATCCTGGAGTCGCTGGGCTCCCTGCTCTACGGGAAGCCTACTTCTCCCTCTCTCACTCCCCCTGCTTGTGTTCCCTCTCTAGCTGTGTTTCTCTCAGTCAAATAAATAAAATCTAAAACACACACACACACACACACACACACACACCCCTTCCTTCAAGCAATGAATAAATTCTCCTATCCAGATTCTTTAAAAAAGTTGAAGTAGTGGCATTAACATTACATTTATTTTTATTTAATTGTTAAATTATGGAAATTAAGTAGCTTTTAATAACATTTGAAAGTTGAATTAAGTGAGACCTCGGATCCATAATCTTCTATTTGTGAAGTTTTATATTACCAGCCATTCTAAAATATCTTAATGCCAGATTATCTGTGCTCAGTATTTTCCATTTGTTCTTCTAAACCCACTCACTTCTCTTTTTCATCCCACTTAGGGCTTTAGGAGACTGACCTTTCTGGATGGCATTAACAACCCTCTGGCATTTGGGCTGGGTCAATGCAAGGCACCCCAGGAGATCAGGATATTGATTACCTATTCCCTCCCTGCTGGGTCACCACAGGCTTACAGTGTCTCTTCAAAGGCCACAGCTCTTCTCGGACAGCCCTTCTCTACAACTGTCTCTCTGGGTTCCTTCACCTGGGCCCTCCCTTTTCCACTTCAGGCCTAGAAATGATGTCATTGTTGCCAGGCTGGGTACTGTACCATTCCCTTGTTAGCTTCAATATTCAGCCTCAATTCTTGTCAAAACACCAATTAAGCAACAATGAACTGCACTTTCAGCCAGTCAGTTGCCATTATGCTGGCAAAAATGTAAAAAAAATAATGATATAACTAGTTCTGGTAAGGATATGATGAGACTGGTTGATTCACACTTTGTTAGTAGGTATAACCTTTGGAAACCACATTAATTAATACAACTCTTGGAGAGCCATTCAGCGATATATTTTAAAGACCATTCATTGTTCACTGGTCAAGCCCTTTGAGGCAATAATTCTGCTGCTGATAGTTTATCCAAAAGGAAATAATTTATAAAAATTAGAGGGCTATATTAATGCTTAAGTTAATGAGATTACTGCCTAAATCGATTTAAAAAAAAACATTGGAAACAACTCAAATTCCACTGATGGGAAAATTATTGAGTAAATAAAATGATAATTAAGAAAATTAAGTAACCATTGTAAGGTCCTGTTTTAAAATCCAAGCCGCCATCCTGTTCACTCATTAAAAACAGCTTCAGGTGTTATGGATGAATGGCCCCTGGAAAACAAAGGTGAGGCAGATTGGGGGAGATGCCCAATCAGTTAAACCCCTTAATCTCCCATCCACAGAGCCTCCCAGGAGGTATTTAGCTGAAAACTAAGAATGGGTGGCCCATTACGGAACTTGGGGTCCGATGGGAATGCCCAGGTGCCCCCACCTCTGGGGTCCAAGGCCCGTGGAGGTGCAAATTAACTCAGGCAAGCCATGTGAGTGGGTCAGCTCCGGTGGACATGACCCTAGTCAGCATGTGATTTGGGGGGATGCCTATAAAAGCTCGAGAAGTCGAGCGGGGTCCTTTTCCACGGAAAAGTGACCCTGGCTAGCCAGCTAAATTCTGATGCTTGGCTCAAAAATAAAGCTTTGCTTGACCTTCGCTTTTGTATCACCTTCATTCCTTTGACCACGGACCCAATTAGCCATAAGAGGAAAGTCTTAGGGTATAATGCTAAGTTCAAAAGCATACTTCAAAATCGTAGCTATGTAAAACGGTACATGCACGTGGTCGAAGACTAAAATACAATCATTGAAGTAAAAAGAATTTATTAAGCACCTGGGTGGCTCAGTGGGTTGGGCCTTTGCCTTCGGCTCAGGTCATGATCTCAGGGTCCTGGGATCGAGGTCCATATTGGGCTCTCTGCTTGGCCGGGTGCCTGCTTCCTCCTCTCTCTCTGCCTGCCTCTCTGCCTACTCGTGATCACTCTCTGTGTGTCAAATAAATAAATAAAATCTTTAAAAAAAAGAATTTATTATTAAGATGATAGCAATATGGCTGATTATTTCTCTTTTTCACTTAACTTGCCTGTACAAATAATTTTTTAATGGGGTCGAAGGACCTTTCATTAAGATAATTATATATATAAAACAGAGTATGTATTATGGTGATATACTATATTATATATCACTTATACATATCACAGGTACCACAATCGGTACTTCCCTGTAACATGGAGTCTATGTGATCCTCATTTTTATACATGAGGAAGCAGAGGCCTGAGAGGTTATATAAACTTGCTCAAGAACACAACATAAATAAGAAGTAGAGCTGGGAGCCAGATCCAAGACCCATATCACTCCACTGTCTGCTATAAGATCTGGCCAAAGGGAGGGAGGGAGAGGACCTTGAACCCTTCTAGAGGCTTTCCTTCCCTGACATTTGTAATGTAGAGCTTGACTATTCAGCTCCTCTGGCCATCCCTACTGAATCCCAAGAGTACAAGCCTGGAATGTAGACATTCCTGTGGTTCTAGTCTTGGCTTTACATTTCATGACTTGGAACTGAGCTATCCCCAGAGTTGTAACTACCATCTGTCTACAGATCTAGACCACTTCATTTCCTTGTGTTGGAAACCTGCATTTCTGGCTGCCCAGTAGGCCATTGTATATGCTGGGCATCTCAATGTAAGCATGTTCAAGACCAGAATACTGCCTGGCCACCTAACCTTTAGCTTCCGTTAGTGATACCATCACCTTTCCCAATAACCCAGCTGAAAGCCTCTTTGAATTTCTCTCTCTTCTATACCATCCTCACATTCGATCACTTGCCAAGGCATGTAGATTCTTGCCTTACAACTTAGTTTATTGCATCCTTCCCACTTTTTTTACTCCTGCTGCCTCCACCCAAGTACGAGTCTCATTAACTTTCCACTGGACTATCATAACCCTCACAATTAATTTGGACACATAAATTCCAACACTAGCTTTTGCCTCAGAGTCACACACACTCACACACAGACCCACACACGCATACACACTCCCACGCCCAGCCCATACCTACTGAATCAGAACCCCTAGAAATGCAATGGAGTCTGGGA
>PITA01009119.1:49417-80031 GCA_004023965.1 Spilogale gracilis | reverse complement strand
GGCCGCGCGGCCGTTAGCACACCCGGGCCCGTGACGCACGGACGCGCCGCGAGCGCCAGGGCCCAAGGACCCGAGCTCGAGCCCGGCCGGCGTCCGCCCTCGCCCCCGGGCCTCTCCCGGGTCCCGCGGAGGACCGCCGGATCCGCCAACGGGAGGGGGAGGGGCCGGATCCACGGGGCCCCGCACTCACCAGGCTCAAGGCAACCGGTCCCGGTGCCGATGCTGGGGTGAGGTGCTCACTCGCTTGCCGGCCCGCCGTACCTCTCCCGCGCACAAGGTCCGAGAGCCGGCCAGCGCCGGTGCTCACCAGGCCTCGCACTCCGCCGCCGCGCACCCAGCAGCGAGACCCAGCTCAGCGGGCGTTCGCAGTGCGCTTGCGCGCGGGGGCCGGCCCGTACGCCTGCGCGCTTCCTTCTGCTGCCCTGCTATAGAGGCTGCCGGGAGATGTAGTTTTCTATCGGTCTTTCCCTGGAAGTCCTAGCGGCTGCGGGGGGCACCAGTGAACAGTCGGGGATCGGGAAGGTCTCCCTGAGGAGATTCGCAGTCAATGGCCAAGGTTGGAGAATCGCGGTGGAGTGACCATGGAACGGTACTTAGGTTGAATTGAAAACTATGTCTACAAATCTGTCTTCACAGCTCTTCCTAGGTGGATTGATCCTTGCCTCACCTGCCTATAACTAGCCTCTAACACATTTTGTACCTAATACACGTTTATCGAATGAAGGATGGAATGAGTGAAGGCTAAGGGAGTATTGCAAAAGTGTTAAAAGTCAGTACCTCGTGTCTAAGGTATTCACAGGCAGCATGTGTGAAGAGACTTCTGGGTATTTTGTTGTTGTTCTCTCCCTTCCCCTTTGCATGATAATGCATGAGAAGTCTCAAAAATAATTAAGAGATTAAATAAAACATAAATAGTTGCTTCACTCCCAAGTGCAAACAAAAGCTTGGGCAAATAATTGTTACTGTTAAATTTGATAGAATTCTTTTCGAATTCTTCTCCTTTCTTCAAAAGAAGAAGGACTGAAGCCAGCCAAGCAGAGGTTATAGAATAGAAAGTCTCACATGTGACATGGTTTATCAAATTGATTTAAAACACTGGCAGAGGGGCGCCTGGGTGGCTCAGTTGGTTAAGCAACTGCCTTCGGCTCAGGGCATGATCCTGGAGACCTGGGATCGAGTCCCACATCGGGCTGCCTGCTTGGCGGGAAGCCTGCTTCTCCCTCTCTCACTCCCCCTGCTTGTGTTCCCTCTCGGCTGTGTTTCTTCCTGTCAAATAAAAAAAAAAAAATCTAAAACACTGGCAGAGAAGCAACGTGAAAAAAATCTGGTAGCTTAATTCATTTAGAAGTATGGGAGGGAGGACCACATACCACCTGTATCCTAGGTTATGAAATATTCATTTGTCCTGGATCTCTTCCTGCAGCATCAGCATTCTCCACTGGTGAACTGAGTGTGACCAAGGGGTCGGGGAGAGGGAAGGTGTTCTAAGGGAGAGACTTAGGGGCAAGTTTACCTGACCACAGCTAAAGTGAGGAGAGATCACTTTATTTCAATCAGAACTAAGATTATTCAGAGCTGGACTTTGGTCTTTGTGAAAACTAGTTTCTTTCCAGTCCACCCTTACTCCTAGATGGAGTCCTTCTTCCTTGGCCCCACCTCTCTTTCTGGGCCCAGCTTCCTCAGCCCAATGAGACAGCCAAAAGCTCTACTCAATTTTTCAGCCACTGCTTTCAGCCTTAGCAATCAACTCAAGTGGAAAAGTGATGACAAATGTCAGGCTTACCTCTTATGGCTTCTGTTTTCTTCCAGATCTGGGATGCACAAATTCTCACTGCCTTGCTGGCTCCTCCATACCTTAGTGTTTTTATATTTTGTCCAGTTATTCTCAGTGCTGGGAAGATTTGTTCGACAACAGTAAGCCATTGATGAAGCAAAATTCTTATATATGTAACTTCTACAAAACTGTTATCACACCACACAATGTGTTTTATTAGTGGATATCTGACTTTATCTTTTTGGAGTTTAAGAAATTTTTAAATTGTAGAACAATAATTTTGCTATTGGAAACAATACTCCTATGAACATTTTTGCACACATCTTTGTGTGTATAGGGAAAGTGCTAGATCCTAGGATACTACATCTTTAATTTCACTAGCTGTGGTAGACAGAATTCTAAGATGGCCACGATGATATTTGCCCCCTAGTGTTATGGTATTAATCCTTACCCCTCAAGTGTGAGTGGGAACTTTGACTTAATTCTAGCCAATAAAATATTGCAAGGATAATTGGATGTCAGTCACATGATTACATTTCATTTTACCAGACTGGGGCTAGACAAGCTCCTACGGTGCTTGAAGAAGTGAGCTGTCATTCTGTGAACTGCCTAAGGAGAAGGTCATATGGCAGGGAACTACTGATGGCTTCTAGGACCTAAGTGCCTCCAGTTGACAGCCAGTAAGAAGCCAGGGCTCTCAGTCCTACAACCACGAGGAAATGAATTCTGTCGACAACCTTAGAGAGCTTGGAAGTGACTCTTCCCCAGGCAAGCCTCCAGATGAGAAGACAGCCTGACTTATACCTTGATTGCAGCTTTGTGAGACCCTGAACCGATGAAACAGTCAAGCTGTGCCTAGACTCCTGGGACACAGAAACTGGGAGATAATATTTTAAGTGTTAGATTTCTGGTAATTTGTTACACAACAATAGAAAACTAATATATTAAATATTGCTAGATGATTTCACAAAGTGGTTTTATCAATTTATACCCCACAAGCAATAAATAAGATTCTCTTTTCTAAATATCTTTGCTAACATTTGGAAATGTCTGGCTTTTTTTTTTATTTTTGTCAATTTGATAGGTGTGAAAATAAATAATAATATAATTATACATATGTTACTACTTTAATATAAAAACATGTATTTACTTGAAATTATATATTCTGTTGTATTTCTTTTCTGTTGCATTAATGCTATTACTTAAAAATAGCAATAGGACTAGCTGAAGGTGGCAGCTAGTAATAATAGGAAGACTATAATTAAGCAAATAACATGTGAGAAAAATATAGGAATTTTTTTTGAAAGAGGGGGAGGGGCGGAGGGAGCAAGAGAGGATCTTAAGCTGGCTCCACACCCAGTGCAGAGCCAGATGTGGGGCTTGATCTCACAACCCTGAGATCATGATCTGAGCTGAACTCAAGAGTTAGGCATTTAAAATTTTTTAATTTTTTTAAGGATTTTATGTATTTATTTGAGAGAGCAAGAGAGAAAGAACACATGCACAGCACAAGTTGGGGCAGGGGACCGAGAGAGAGAGAGAAGCAGACTCTGTTGAGCAAGGAGCCTGACACCGGGCTTTATCTCAATACCCTGAGATCATGACCTGAAGGTAGACACTTAACCAACTGAGTCACCCAGGCACCCCAATATTTTTATAACATAATATCTTTATGTTCTTTTCTGTCCTCTGGTATAGCAATTCATTTTAACTGTTTTAGCTCTTTTTTGCATATTTAAATTTTGTGGGATATATTATTCTATATTCTTAAGATACATATGTAAGAATTTTTTTAAAGGAGAATGTAAAACAGTAGAACTAATTAAACAGATATTACCTATATTAAATAAAAAATAACGATATATTTCTTTCTGTTCTGTGATACAATGGGAATTTTTTATTCTTGATTTCCTTTTCAATTAGTACTTCTCTGAACTGTCTGGAACTTTTAGGATATCTTTTCTTTTTTTTTTACATAATAGTTAAAGTGAATACATATTCTCTCAATGAACATGTTTAAGCACAGAAGACTTAGGATTTTATTTACTAGCACAGCACATTTCCAAATTTGTAGGGATTTGTTTCTAGCTCTCCAAAGTGTCTACCTACTTTGTAACTACAGACTTGATTTGGTAAGCCATATGTTTGTTAATTAGGTTCTTTGTCTCTCTAAATTAGCCATATAAGCTAACCCTATCTAAACTGCTCATTGTTTTAAAAACACTCTGAAGCACATTGTATGTCATCATAAGTTAAACCTCTCCTCCCCAAGGAAAATGATCTTAAAACACAAAAGTAATTTAAACTTGGAAAATTGAAGCTGACTCCTCCCAGCTGAGCACAGAGCCAGACACAGGTTCCATCTCAGGACCCTGAGATCGGGACCTGAGTGGAAAGAAAGAGTTGGGTGCTTAATTGACTGTGATGCTGAGGTCCCCTTTTTGAGGGACTTCTTAAAAAGTTCTCCTATAGTTTGTTTCCAAAAAAATGTCCTTTTTTTTCTTTTTATCTGTTGGAGTTTTTTACTCAATCTAACATAACGTTGAATAGCTCAGTTGTAACTGGTTCATCTTCTGCTAGATTCTTCATGCCCTCTTCAAGGATTATCAGACAGTTTTAGAGAACCAGAATGTTTATTTCTGTTTCACTGTAGTTCTCTCCATTCTCATCCTCGACATATTTCCAAATTGAAGCAGGATATTCTTCTCTCTTTTTGTGAGATTTTATTTTTATTTTATTTATTTGACAGAGAGAAACACAGCTAGAGAGAGAACACAAGCAGGGGGAAGGAGAAAGGAAGAAGCAGGCTTCCTGCTGAGCAGGGAGCCCATGCAGGGCTCGATCCCCAGGACTCTGGGATCATGTCCTGAGCCAAAAGCAGACACTCAATAACTAAGCCACCCAGGCACCCCGGGACGTTCTTCTTGTTCCTTACTTTGAAAATATGATTTTAACATGTTTTCTATGGCTGGCAAGAATGATAGTCATCATGTGTGTGTGAGTGTGTGTGTATAAAATGCAGTTTTAATTTATTTACTTACTTATTTTTGTAAGTAATTTCTATACCCACCATGGGGCTTGAACTCACAACCCTGAGATTAAAGTCATGTGCTCTACCGACCAAGCCAACCTGGCATCCCCAGTGATAATCATCTTATAGGCACATGTTTCAGGGAGTTATCACCTCTCATTTCTATAAAGTCAAAGCTTAGTTGCTTCTGCACATTTTGAGGAAACTGAAACGACCAAACACTTCCATTATGGAAACCTCCATATCCCAGATAAACAAACCACACTTTTGTGTGTGTGTGTGTAGTTTTGTGTGTAAAATGTTTCACAGATGAGATTGTTTCATTTTCTTTGGAAGCTTAGAGACTGAATAGAATTTGTTGAAATTAACATTTTCTCTGAAAACAGGTAAATGAGCCAAGTCTAGATAGAACACCCTTTGTTTTGTTTGTGTGTGGTTTCATTTAAAATATTAACATTAAGAAACCAGTTTGAAACTCCCATTTTTCAGGTCAAATTGCCTTAAGAGCTAGAGTTTTGTTTTGTTCTGTTTTGTTTGAATCAGGAAATGTAACCTTATTAATGTAACCTTATTGAGTTCCATAGGGCAGTCCAAGGTACCATCCAGTAAAGCGCACTTGTTCATGTCATAGCCCAGGCTGATTCCGCAGCTGCTATTTTCAGCTGAGCATTGATGACTTTGAGAAACTAAAAAACTTTTGATTGCTTCTGAAGTACTTGTATCTCTTGTCCCAGACTTTTAAGATGCAGTCTCCATATGCACTTTCCCATCCTCTTTTCCACCAGAACCAATCCCAAATTCTTCTCTGCATAGTGTGCTGTATGCGCTTTCTGTTATTTACCTTCCTAACCTAGTTATATTGTCTTCCATTGGTCGTCAACATTGCATAGTCATCTAGCTTTCTTTTGCAGTGATGTCTGGGTCATGCGGTTGGTGCTGTTATAACCATTCTCATCTTCATTATCATCACTCATATAAAATATGGTTACCACATTGACCGTATTTAAAAAAAAAATTCAACTTGTATGAGGCACAGCAGTTAACCCACAGGCAAAGTCAAAGATGGACTGCTGATGCTTCTGATTACAGTGCACTTAATTGCACACGTAAGTCATATCCCTCAGAATGATGCAACAGTGGATGACGATTATTGTGTACTGCAAACCATGGTTACCAGTATCAATGGCCAGGGAAAACAACACCAACAGTAACTACGGATGTCGGAGAATCTATGCTCTATCTGTTTGACACTCAAAGCAGTGTGGTTGCTTTCAGACGCTATTTTTTGGGCTGTCATATGGGTGGGTTTTATACTTTCCCCCAATCTTCCAACACTCATCCTAGACCAGGACTTTTTGTGTGTCCTCAGGGTTTCCTAGGATGTGGGAACTTGGGCACCAAAACCTGGAAGATCAGGTAAATCAAGACAGTTGTCACTCTTCCCTACCTGTACTGGCAGGGAAATGAAATGAATTCACTTCATCTACTGGTATACCCATTCCCCAACCTGATGTAAGTGCTAGAGGATAACTTTCATCTGCCCCCTTTTCTGAAGAAGTATAGGCCTCACAGGTACCACGTTGGTAGAAGGCTCCTACTCCCATCGGAGGCCAATAACTGACATCACTTCAAAAGGTCAACTGCTGTTACAGTGTGTTCAACTTAGTCAAATGGTACAATTTGTGTCCTAGCACTTTCCCTTGGAATTATTATACTGAAGCTAGTCTTCAGCTGAGACCATACTCCTGCTAACTTTTCGCCTGCCCTATACTGCCTTTATTCCCATATTTCTGAAAGCAGTCCCTCAATAAGTCACTTGAACAAGACTCCCCATTTTAGGCCCTTTCTAAACCTAGAACAACATCCAAATTTATTGTTTTCCATGTCCTTAACCAGTTGTCTAAGACCATTTATTAAGATTGGTCCATCGTTTTCCCAGAGATCCAGTTTTTACCTCTGTCATTCACACACACACACACACACACACACACACACACACACACTCAGAGGCCTATACTGAGAAAAGTATGTATATAGATAGTTACATGATACTCAGAAAGTAGGAACTAGTGATCAAAAATGTAAACACCAGGGGCACCTGGGTGGCTCAGTTGGTTAAGCGACTGCCTTCAGCTCAGGTCAAGATCCCGGAGACCTGGAATGGAGTCCCACATTGGGCTTCCTGCTAGGCGGGAAGCCTGCTTCTCCCTCTCTCACTCCCCCTGCTTGTGTTCCCTCTCTGGCTATGTTTCTCTCTGTCAAATAAATAAAATCTTTAAAAAAAAATGTAAACATCAAATAGCCAGTTTTGATTTGATATGGAAACTTGAATAAGAAATCAACTGTAAGGGGCACCCGGGTGGCTCAGATGGTTGAGCCTCTGCCTTTGGCTCAGGTCATGGTCTCAGGGTCCTGGGATCGGGCTGGCGTCCGGCTTTCTGCTCAGCAGGGAGCCTGCTTCCTTTCCTCTCTTTCTCTGCCTGCCTCTCTGCCTATTTGTAATCTCTCTCTGCGTCAAATAAATAAATAAATAAAAAGAAATCAACTGTAAAAGAAAAAGAAATCAACTGTATTCTGTATCATGCGAATTCTGACTTTTAAGGGTCTTATTTATTTGTCGGGGAGAGAGAGAGCACAAGCAGGGGGAGTGGCAGGCAAAGAGAGAAGCAGGATCCCAGCTGAGCAAGGAGCCTGACGCGGGACTCATCCCAGGATGCTGGGATCATGATCTGAGCCAAAGGCAGACACTTAACTGACTGAGTCACCTAGGCTCAGTTCTGACTTTTAAATGATACTTAGCTTCTAACTGGAAATATCTGCTGCAAAATTTTATAAATGTACCATAAAAATGTTGACACCATTAAATCTGCAATGAGAAAAGTCACATCATAAATATTGCAGAATATATAATTTTTAATAATATATAATAGTATATATCGTATATAATTTTTATAATATATAAGCTTGGGAAATATATTTCTCAAACATACATATTTAGAAATTTATATGTATTAAGTTCATGTATATATATATACATGAGATATATATGTAAGTGTATATATATATATTCAAGATACGTATATTCTCAAGTTTTTACATTGGCATAGGTCTGTTTTGTAGCTTGGTATTCTAGTCAGTTGCTCTGTTTGCCTATTCCTGCACCAGTAACACATCATTATGACTATAGATGTATATGTCATGCTATGTTATAGTCCAGTCACCTTTGCTTTGTTTTTCTTCTTTAAAATTACCTTGGCTCTTCTTAGGCCTTTAGATTTAATATAAATTTTATAATTGCTCCGTCAATTTCTATGAAGAAAATGTTATGGTTTTGATTGAAAGTGTATTGATAAGATTTATTTTTGGAGAATAGAGATCTTTATTATACCGACTCTTCTTTTTGATGACAATATAGTATAGCTCTCCATTTATTTAATTCTTTTTAATGACTTTGAATAATATTTTGTGATTTTTTAATTGAATTTTATATATCTTTTGTTAAACTTATTGCTAGTCACTTTATTTTTTGATGTTGCTATTTGTAATGGTAAAAAAGTCATTTTATTTATTCTCATGTATAAGAATGAAATTGACTTTCATGTATAACTTCTATTTATAACCTTGCAGAATGCTCTTACTTGTTCTAATAATTCGTCTCCAGATTTCCTGTAATTAATGACATTTTTATCACTAGTCATGTTTTTATTTGTTCTTCTTTACTGTGTTGAGCATGTGTTCTAACTCATTGAAGACGGTAAGTAGTGATAGAAAGCATCCATTGTCTCATTCCTGATTTCGTAGGGAATCGTTCTAATGTTTCAACATGAAATAAGATGCTTGCTCTAGGTTTTTGGTATCTTTTTATGAATTGCTTATCAAGTGACTTTTCTCCATATAGTAAAAAGAGCATACTCTTTAATATACTTACATGGTAAGTTACGCTAATAGATGTTCTTAAATAATCGAATTTCTGAAATAAACCCCACTTGACCATGATTTATTTATACAGAGTTGAATTATATTTATTAATAGTTTAATATTTGTGCTTTGTGCATGTTTATATAAATGAATCAGTCTGTATTTTGCCTATCTATACTGGTTGTCTATTTTTGCTATCAAGGTTAAACTAGCTTTGAAAAATTTGTTGAGGAATATTCTCTCTTATTTGTTAAATTTTACATAAAGATTTTTACATAAATATTTAAGATTTTATATAAAATTGGAATTATCTGTTCTTTGAGGATTTGGTATAACTCACTAGTAAAATCATCTTAGCCTGTTGTATTTGTTTACTTGGTAAGTAAAACTTTAATTGCTGATTCAAATTACTTCATGGATATTAGAAAATTCTGGATTTCTCATTCTTCAGTCAATTGTGGTAGGTTATATTTTTATAAAAAATCTATATTTTTTCTAAATTTTCAACTTATTAGCACAAAATTATTTCCAGTACTATCTTATTACCTTTAGACCTCTAATGTATTTTAGTTACATCCTCTTTTTATTCCTCAAATTCTTTATTTGTACCTTGTTTTTTCTTTATCAATCTTACCAAAGATTTGTCTATTTTTTTAAATCTTTACAAAGAAACAGCTATTGATTTTAGTATTTCTCTCTGTTGTATTTTTTGTGTCTACTTCATTATTTTCTGCTTTTATCCTTTCAAGTTTACTCTAATTTTCTTAAGTTGGATGCTTAGCTGGTAATTTCTGCCTTTATTTTTTCTTAATATAAGCTTTAAGGTTATAAATAATTTAAGTACTATTTTGGCTTTATATCACAAGCTCACACACAGGCATGTGACCAACTCAGTCTTCATGTCCAAGCTCCATCCCTGCAGAGAGTCACCCTTTGGCCATTCTTGATGCAGACTGTGACATAATCCATCTCAAAAGAACAGACCCAAGAAAGAGATTTAATTTAGGCCCTGGAAATAGACGTGGAGCTGTTTAGGCAGGAAAATGGGGGGTTTCGGGTACCTAAAAGGTGGTTTAGAAGTGAAATATGCAGGCTTAAAATGGATATATTCTCTTGACCCTTTAGACTAGTCACCTTGTAAAATGAGAAAACCTGAAGGAAGGCCAGAGTGGGGCCCTCTTAAACTAGAGGTTCAGGTCAGGACGTCTCTTGCCCATATCCAAAGACAGTACCATATGAGACTGGAAGCATGCTTCTTTCAAGAGGAAGAACGGTGCCACAGTAATCAAACAGGAAAAGAAATAAAAAGCATCCAAATTGGTAAGGAAGAAGTAAAATTTCAAAAAAATTTAACCATTCACAGACGATATACTATATATAGAAAACCCTAAAGACTCCACTAAAAAAACCTTTTAGAACTGATCAATGAATTTAGTAAGTTTTCAGGATACAAACTCAATACACAGAAATTCACTGAGTTTCTATACACTAATAATAAAGTAGCAGAAAGAGAAATCAAGACTTAACCTAGGAGGTGAAAGATCTCCGCTGAAAACTATAAAAACACTGATGAAAGAAATTGAAGACAACACAAACAAATGGAAAGATATTCCATGCTCATGGATTGGAAGAATAAATATTGTTAAAATGTTCATACTGTCCAAAGCAACCTACATATTTAATGCAATCCCTATCAAAGTACCAACAGCATTTTTCACAGAACTGGAACAAATAGTCTTGAAATTTGTATGGAACAACAAAAGACCCCAAGTAGCCAAAGCAATCTTGAAAAAAAAAAAAAAGAGCTAAAAACTGTAAGTATCACAATCCCAGATTTCAAGATATACTACAAAGCTGTAGTAATCAAACCAGTATGATACTGGCACAAGAATAGACACATAGATCAATGGAACAGAATAGAGCACCCAGGAATAAACCCACAATCATATCGTCAATCTTCAACAAAGAAGGCAAGAATATACAATGGGAAACAGTCTCTTCAACAAATGGTGATGGGAAATACTGGACAGCAATATGCAAACAAATAAAACTGGACTAGTTTCTTAGAGGATACACAAAAATAAACTCAGTATGGATTAAGGACCTAAATGTGAGACAATAAACCACAAAAATCCTAGAGGAAAGCACAGGCAGTAACTTCTCTGACATTTTTCTAGATATGTTTCCTCAGCTAAGGGAAACAAAGGCAAAAACAACCTGTTGGGACTACATCAAAATAAGAAGCTTTTAAGGAGCTAAGATGGTGGCATAGCAGGAGGACCCCATGCTAGAGCACAACCAGATAACTATCAGGTCATTTGGAATATCCATAAAAATGACCCGAGTTCTGGCAGAAAAAACGGCACAAGTAAAGGGAGAGAAGAGGCCACATCGAGGAAAATATGAAGTGCAGAGATGCGGTTTGGGAGAGAAACAAAATGAAAAGCTTATGCACAGCAAAGGTAATAAGCAACAAAACTGAAAGGCAGCCTTCAGAATGGGATAAAAATATTTTCAAATGACATATGTGATAATGACTCAGTATTTAAAATACATAAAGTTTAAAAAAATAAAAAATAAATTTAAAAAATAAAATACATAAAATTGTGTGTGTGTGTGTGTGTGTGTGTGTATAAAACTCAACACCTGAAAAGCAAATAATCCAATTTAAAAATGGGCAGAAGTCATGAACAGACATTTCTCCAAAGAAGACATACAGAGGGCCAACAGAGACATGAAAACATGCTCAACGTCACTCATCAGGAAAATGCAAATCAAAACCACATTGAGATATCACTTGCACCTGTCAGAGTGGCTAAAACAAAAAACACAAAAAACAATTTGTGCACCTGAAAGTGATATTATACAGTATGTTAACCAACTGTAATTTAAATAAAAACTTAAAAAAAATTTAAGCACAAGGAACAACAAGTGTTGGCAAGGATGTGGAGAAAATGTACCCTTATACAATGCAAATTGGTACAGTCAATGTGGAAAACAGTATGCAGAAAATAACAGTCTGAAAGTTCCTCAAAAAATTAGAAGTAGAATTGTCAAATAATCCAGTAATTCCACTATTTCCAAAGAATACAAAAACAGTAATTAAAAAAGATATATGCACCCCTATATTCATTGCAGCATTATTTACAACAGTCAAATTATGGAAGCAGCCCAAGTGTCCATTGATATAGATGAATAGATAAAGATATGGTATGTGTACACACACACACACACAATGGAATATTCCTCAGCCTCCCAAAATAACAAAACCTTGCCATTTGCAACAACATGAATGGACCTAGAGAGTATAATGCAAAGCAAAAGTCAGTCAGAAGAAGACAAATACCATATGACTTCACTCATATATGGAACTTAAGAAATAAAACAAAGTGGGGCACCTGGGTGGCTCAGTTGGTTGAGCGACTGCCTTCGGCTCAGGTCATGATCCTGGAGTCCCGGGATCGAGTCCCACATCAGGCTCCCTGCTCTGCAGGAAGCCTGTTTCTCCCTCCCTCACTCTCCCTCCTTGTGTTCCCTATCTGGCTGTGTTTCTCTCTGTCAAATAAATAAAATCTTAAAAAAAAAAAAAAAGAAAGAAACAAAACAAAGAAAAAAAGAACAGAGAGAAAGCAAGAAACAGACTCTTAACTATACAGAATAAATATGGTTACCAGAGGTGGGGTAATAGGTGAAGGGGATTAAAAAGAAGAAGAAGAATGCTGGTTACAGTAAGATGAGGCAGAAGTATTCTGTGCAAGGATATGAGGCTCAGGAAATTTGGGGAGTATAGAGAAATATGGGTTTCAGAATAAGCAATACGTCAGGTTGCAGCTAGAGTTTCACTTCTCTAGAAGGTCTTCCTCCCAATCCGATTAATTTTTCCCCCTCCCTCTTAAATTTTTCTGAAGAATCTGTAATTCCCCTTTTGTTATACTCAATCACAAAGCTACCTTTCTCATTATTCAGGCTGGGAGCTTTCTGAAGACATTTGTCTTGTCCTCCATCGTATCTCTCAGCATCCAGATAACGATTGAAACACATCTAGTGATCAAGAAATATTTGGCAAATTAATAATTTGGCCTTGGGGTGCCTCGGTGGCTCAGTTAGTTGAGTGTCCAACTTGATTCCAGCCCAGGTCTTGATCTCCAGGTCCTGGGACTGAGCCCATCAGGCTCTGTACTCAGTGAGGAGTCTGCTTGAGATTCTTTCCCTCTGCCCACCTGCCCCACTCAGATGCACTCCCTCTTTCTCTCTCTCTACAATAAATATATCTTTAAAAATATATAATTTGGCCTCATGATGCTTTAGTGGTATTGCTTGATATGGTCGAATTCAAAGAGGATATCAGTAGGGTATCAGCCTTTTGATGTCATTCCATGTTGAATTGTGTCATTTTACATACAACATTTTTCAAAGTCAGTTACTCAGAAAAAGGTAGTTTATTTTGATATTTAAAACACCATATAAGACTCTCTGGAAATTCTAAAATCATTCAGTTGTTATGCTATCACTTAAAAAGGCTTGGATTATATACTAGAGAACCCCCATCATCACATGCAGAACATTTTTGCCGTCACCTACAGTAAAACAGACAAAAGGGCAACTTAAAGGAGAGGGAACAGGCCTGAGAGTGTTTGAGTTGGGATCTACCCCAATCCCAACAGGTAAAGATGAAAATGAAAGAACTAAGATGTTAGTTTGTGATGAGTCACTTCAATAACCCAATCAGTCCATACGGACAACCCGTCTGACCTATTCAAACCCCTCTTGGACTCATTGATGGTCATTATTTGGAGAGTTCATCCAAAGCAAGCACATGCCACTTGTTAAAATGATGTGGAGGTTAGTCAACAGAGCTACCCCTTGAGAATCTTGCTCCAGGCTTCTGTGAAGATGGCATCCTTGGTCCTGATGAGTAATCCCGTGGCCGTCCACGGTCCTGGGTGCAAGTCCACAAATACTGGGGCATAGCCTGAGTGTTACTAAAAATAACAAAGGTTTCAGGGCTGGAGACATTGTCAACCACACTGTCATGGCAATCTGTGTCTCCAGGACTCAACGGTGGGGGAACGATATGTAACTGATGACCCTGACAGAAGGAGCCTGTGAGTACTTCAGCTTCAAACACATATATCAGTTCATCTGCAGCCGATGTTTTCTTGGCCTGGGACGCTAGGTTTCTCAGGCTCTTGGTGAAGTATATACCAACGCCATATTTTGGTTCTGATAAAAGAAAAGAAGTTAAGATATCATTAGGATCTGATGAATTGCCTGTGGGTACTACATAGTCTCTCCCTAGTCCTCCAAATAATCACCACCTCCTGGTCCCAAGTCCCTGTCTGTAGCAAAGACACCCAAAGTTGTTCTCTTGAGACAAATTGTCATCGATATCATCAGCCTAATAACAGTTTACATTTATACACCTTCTTTCATTTTTATTTCCCTTCCTCCCTCCCTATTTTTTTCTTTACATTTACTTTGGATTTAACCAAATATTGCTGCCGGCTCAAGAACATCACTGAAAATGGCAGTTCAATGTTGGCCATATATAACTTTAAATTTTCTAGTAGGCACAAAGAAAGGTAAAAAGGAGCAGGTAAAATTAATTTACTAATTTTTATTTAGTCTATGTTATCTAATAGGTTATCATTTCAACTTGTAATCAATATAAAAATTATTAAAGGGATATTTTACATTCTTTCCCTGGGTAGTGGTCTTTACATCCAGCGCATATTTTACACTTACAGCACAGCTCAACTCAGATTAGCCACATTTTAAGGGCTCAATAGCGACATGTTGCTAATGGCTACCAGTTGGACAATACAGCTCTTGGGCTTCAAAGAATGACTAAGACATGATCCCTGTTCTCAAAAATTCACAAAAGGAACACCCCACATGTAAACAGGTAAAGTACAGCACAATTTTATGTGGAGGGAAAAATATTTTGAGATAAAAATCAAAGATTTCTTTCCTGGAAGTTTCATCTTGCTCTTGGTATTTCCCTCCATTGAGTTCTTCCTACTTATTACACATCAGGGGCAAGAAAGATAAAGCTTAGAACAAAGTCAATTGAACATATACATATATATATACATGTATATATATACACACACATTCAATTATATATAGTTATATATATTATATCTATCTCATATATAATTTTTAAAAACTTTATTTTAGAGAGTGTGAGCAGGGGGAGGTGCAGAGGAAGAGGGAGAGAGAGGTAGAGAAGGAGACTCTCTGCTGAGCATGGAGCCCAGGATGATGCAGGGGGCTTGATCCCAAGATCCTGAGCTTGTGACATGAGCCAAAACCAAGAGTCAGAGGCTCAACTGACTCAGCCACCCAGGCACCCCATATATCATATATAATTACTTTTAATCAAAGCATAGATTATGGGCTTGTAAGGTTTTCTGAGAGAGGAAAAGGGTTTTTTGAACAAGAAGTCTAAGAACCTAAAGGATTCAGAGCATGGAGTTTATGCCATATGTAACAGAGGAGATAAGGATAAAAGATATTCTTAGAATAGTTTTTCTCACTTCAAAATAAGTAAAAATTCTTCTTTCCACCTGGTGGAAAGAGAAGAATCAGAGAAGACATGACTAGAGCTCTTGGGGACTCTGAGAAGGGACTCACTTTTTTGCCCCACTCCCTCAAGAGAGCCCTGGGAGTCAAGATGGGGCAGAACAACAAGAATATCAGAAAAACAGGGAGTAGGGGACTTCCAGAGTAGAAGGAACCATTGCCTGACTCGACTCGGTGCGGCCCCCTCAGCCAGCCTGGCCACTAAGTGGAAAGCAGTGATGGCCACGGAAGATATCCACAACAGGTGAGGACTGCCACACAAGACCTTGCATTTCAGCTTGGAGGATGTGCACACTCAACAATTTCCAGCTTTTCAGGAGGGGCACAGACAACGGCCTAGAAAGGAAATCCCTTGGCATGAAGACCGGAGTGCCCTGTGAAGACACTCAGAACAAAGAGCAACATAAATTTTAGCACAGGAGGATGCTAATGACCAAAGCCCAGGGCTGTTCTTCTAACACAGGACATTGGGAGACAGAGAACAAATGTAGAACCAGACCACTCTCCCCACGATGCCTGTCCCATCATGTAAAGCATTCTCAGAAGAGAAGAAGGAGAAAAAAAACTTGCAGGAACAGAGTTTAAATCCTAAAAGGACTGAGAAAACTGAAAATGACTGAGTTCATCTTGAGTTGTCAGGATGGGAATTTCCTACATCTGTGGACATGGGAGCATGAAAAGTAGGTAAAGTTCCATTTTGGAGCCAATAAAGAAGACAGGCTCTGCACCTGAGTTTTGTGGATTTTTGTATCCACTGGAGTTACAGATGTGGCAACAAGGGAATGTAGGACATGTGCAAGCAGAGCAGGAAGTGACGACTCCTTGGGCCTGCAGGAGTGAGGGAAGGTGTCAACCAAGAGCTGCCATTTGAGCTATGTCCGGAAGAAGGAATAGGACTTTGCAGGGCTAAAAAGAGTGTGTGGGGGGAAGGCATTCCACATGCAAAAGCACAGATGCATGAAATATCCAACATATTTAGGATCTCTAAGTAGTTCCTGGCTGAAGTGTGGATGAACACAGAGAGTGATGAAGGGGGAAATAACCGGGGAGGGGGGTCCTTACATGCTCCACCAACGGGGGTGGAGTTTTACCTTGTAGGCCACTAGGAAGGTAGATATGAAACAGGCATGTATGCTTTTAGCATGACAGTTCTGGAAGCAGAGAAAAGGATAGGTTGTAGTTTTGAGGCAAGGAGAGGACCTGGTCACCATCTACGCCCAGGATAAGAAGAACAAAGGCAATAGGAATAGAGCGGTGAGGCTGGGCTGAGAACGTTGTCAAGAGGGAGCCAGTAGGGCTGTGTGACTGCCTGAACCTGAGTGAGAGGAAGGAAAGACTGGAAGATGATAAAGTTTCCAGCTAGGAGACCTGGGATATAGATGGTGATGGTATTAGCCTGGTTAGAGAGTATTAGGGGGAGGGTGGGAAGCACCTATTTCTAAGGGAAAGTATGGCCAAGGAAAAAGTTCAGTCTGGGGTGGCTATGGAACATCTAGGCAGAAATACTCAAAAGACAGTCAGAAATATGGGCCCGTAGGTCAGGAGAGGAAGGAGGTTAGAGTTACAAATCTGTAAGTCATCACAGGAGTTGAAGCTATAGGTATAGGTGCAATCACCCAGGAGAACACGGTAGAGTTAAAAAAAGGAGGGGGGCTTCCTTTAGAACTCCAGAAAACATCCAACAGATGGACGCACTAGATTATAAATTATAAAGGTGGGGACTCTGTGTTTGTTTACTGTTGTATTCCTCCCACCTAGCACGGGCCCTGACTTACAGAATATGCTCAAGAAACACTTGTGAAATGAATGAATGAAACGAATTAAAAAAAAAAGAAACTGCAAGCATGGAGGCTCCTTTTTGCTACATTCAGGCAAATCCTACAAGCAAGAGATGAAATCAGAACTGGATGCAAAATAAGCCAAGATAGAAAATATATAAATGAAGCTTCATTAATAGAAGCCCACTTTGCCTGTAGCTGGCCATCTAAATTGACCAGGAATCCCATAATTTGGAAACTTGCAGGGGTAAAAAAAAAAAAAAAAGCCAAGAACCCTTTGTACTCCAAACAAAAACTAGGTTTAAAAAGTAGAGTTGCAAAATAACTTCAGTGGTGATAAAAAGTCTCCTGGGTTTCTCAAGCACTCTTGGTTAAGCACGCTCACCAGACATGTTGGCTCAAGTCACATTATGGACAGTATCTCCCCAATGAGTCTATCATCTGAATCGCCTCAGGGACCGGCTTTAAGCTAAGAGCTAGGGACATGGACGGAGCACAGAGGCTAGTAGGTTAAAGACCAGAATCTTGAGGCTTAAAGACTAGATGGAGACAGGACCTTTGGCTGGGGTTTAAAGACACAAACTTGACCAGCAGTAAACAAGATTCATGCCTGCTAAGGTTTTAAAGTAGCTATATTACTGAAGAAACCATAAGCCTGGCTGTCAGTGGCCTGAGAGCATTCTAGTCCCTGAGGCAATCCAAACACCCCTGATGGGCCATGGAGCCCAGTGGGCCCAGAAATGACCAAAGGTGGCAATGCATCCCAGAGTGCAAAACAAGCATGTTAGTCCACTCGCAGAATAGAGCCTTCACTCTCCCTGTCCAGGGACCTGTGATCAGTGGTATGGACCAGTGACTTTTCTTCTCCCCTTTAGAAATGGGAGGGCTTTTTGTTTTTTGTTGTTTTTAAAGATCTTATTTATTTTTTTGACAGAGAAAGAGAGCACAAGCAAGGGGAGTGGCAGGCAGAGGGGGAGGGGAAAGCATGTGGGGTTCAATCCCAGGACCCTGGGGTCATGACTTGAGCTGAAGGTAGGCACTTAACCATCTGAGCCACACAGGCATCCCTAGAAATGGGAATTTTTACTGCAGTTTTCCTGCTCCCCCTATCATTATATAATGCCTGGGGTAGGGCAATTCTCTTGCTTTTATACTTTAAGAGAGGACTTTCCGAACTTGAGGCTGATGATGAGACAAGATGAGTCTTTGGGGCTGTCTTCCTTGGGAGGAGGTGTATATGTCTTTTAGGAAGAAAGATGTATACAGATGTCAGGCAACTCGCAGCATCTGCCACAGGACTGAAAAGAAGGCACTACTGGATTTGAAAAATAGGAGGATAGTGATGGTCTTAATGAGAGTATTTTAAGTAGGGGTGGGAGCGGGGAGTGCAGAGAAGCCAGTTACGATGTGTTTGGAGCAAACAGAAGTTGTGAATTTTTAAGACTTTACCAATAGCAATATTCTGGCTACACTCAAAGGCTTCTTAGTAGGGATTAATTTATCAATTTTTACCCCCAGGAACTTTCCATGTTCAAGTCTTACTCCAGATATTGCTTATGTTTTCTCTGGGGCAAGGAGATGATGATTTCCAGACCCTTTGGTTTCTAGAAATCAAGACGTGGAGTTGGCGTCACAGCAAGGATCATGGTATATACTTTGAAAAGTAAAGATCAAGAACAGACTCAATGGGCCAGGCAAAATCAAGCTGTATGGATAGGTATCCTCCACGATTATCACTAAACTTCTTCACCTCCTTTGGAGACATCTAAAGGGGACAAAACAGCAATTAAGTATGCAATATTGTACAGCTGAAAAGAGGCATGGAAGCTATACACAGTAGAACTCCCATAGCTGAAAGGATCTCAAGATGTTGGTTACATCACCTGCCAGGGGCTATCTAATTCATTCACCAGGGGCCCCGGGTGGCTCGGAGGGTTAAGCCTCTGCCTTTGGCTCAGGTCATGATCTCAGGGTCTTGGGATCGAGTCCCACGTCGGACTCTCTGCTCAGTGGGGAGCCTGCTTCCCCCTCTTTCTCTGCCTGCCTCTCTGCCTATTTGTGATTTCTCTCTGTCAAATAAATAAATAAAATCTTAAAAAAAGATTTTAATTCATTCACCAGCAGGCTACAGGAAATGAAGAAGATGGAAGAGAAAAGAGCACCCTTATTGAGTTCAGGAAAATGCCCTTTTAATTAAGGGATGAGGTTTGGTGGTGTTGATAATAATTTTGTGGAGCTAGGCCAGAAAAAAAAAAAAGCTTCAGGGTGCTCTCTGCAGATAAGACACATAACCACAGAAAAGAGAAAAACAGTGAGCTGGAGATCTTACCGTTAAAGCTCTCACCAGCATTAAACTCAACAGCAACAAAACATGAAGGACAAACAAAAAATATGACCCTTTCCCAATGACTTGATCACTAGATCGTGGTTTCAAAGGTCCCCTTCACCACAGCAGCAAATACTGTGAGCGGCGAGTCATCTGCTGAGGTCTGCTCACCACTCCCACATACAGAGGTCCTGAAGATGAGGGGCTCACACCTACCGCAGGGCACCGAGTATGCTCTTTGAAAGCCCACTCTGGATACTGCTTCGCAGAACTGGTAGGGAATTTGCTGAAACAGCCTGTGGCTCACAGGCTTCCCATGTGTTCTCCCTTCCATCATTTTCTTCTTCTTTTGGAAGACAGCCATGAGAACCTCATTGTCTATTTTCTCCACCTATGATGCAAGGATATGAAAAACTGAAAAAAAAACTGGAAAAAAAGTGAGAACCACTATTTACATTGCTTGATACTCTGCTTAAAGAAGAAAGGCTCTTCTGTGCATATGACTTGGCATGCAACTTGCCTTACATGTAAAGTGCCTTCAGAGTCCCTCCATGGGATGCCTGGGTGGCTCAGTTGGTTAAGTGACTGCCTTCAGCTCAGGTCATGATCCCGGAGACCCGGGATCGAGTCCCACATCGGGCTCCCTGCTCCGGGGGAAGCCTGCTTCTCCCTCTCTCACTCCCCCTGCTTGTGTTCCCTCTCTGGCTGTGTTTCTCTCTGTCAAATAAATAAAATCTTAAAAAAAAAAAATAGTCCCTCCTGGCCCCACCCCTCTCCTACCTTGACTTCTGTCTCTTCAAAATTCCCTATCGCTTCGTTGATAAATCCATGTAATAAAAATTCACTGAGCAATCCTTACATGCCAGGCTCTGGTAACAAAATGTTCAACAGCAGAGACAGTCTTTGCCTTCTTTAAAGCTCACGGTTTAGTGAGAGGCAAAAAATAGGTGAACAATTATAATAAAGTATGATAAATGCTATTCCATTTTTTTCATGCTGCTTCAAGATAGGCAGAGGAGTTTGCCGAGGCTTCACGGGTGCTTCTGTTCCTCCTGCCATCATTCCTACTGCCTGATTCCAGCTACACCCTTCATGCCTCCCCACCCCTGCCTGGCTTTCAGCCTTAATCCTCGAGGTCCAGATCAAGGAGTAGCTGGCTTACAGGCCTCAGCAGCTGAGTTTTTCCTTTGGTTACAGACCCAAATGATAGCAAGATGAGTCAAATCCTTCCCTTAATTAAGTATACCTTTATAACCTGCAAACCACAGTTCTCAAACTGTTTCTTCTGAGCCTGAATTTCCTCCGTCGAAAGCTTTAGGCATTTCAGAAACTTATTCCTTTTCATTTCACCCTGGTTTGGGGGTTGCCAATTAGTCCATTGCCCTAAAAATGAATAATATAAAACTTTGTCTCAATGCTCTGTGAGAGGAAAAAAATTTGTAAAGAAATTTAATAAAACAAATTATAGAAATTTAAAGGAATGATTAGCCACTTTAAACTGTATGCCTTATACGTTTAGGACATGTAAGGAGAGTACAATCTAATGAGAAGGCATAGGATAGAAGAGGGGGTTAATATATTTGTCCTGATATGATTTGGATTTCGAGGCTGAGGGGGGTGAGAGAAAAAAGAGCATTAGTCTATACTTCCCCTATCGATGTTGTAATGATGATATATAATTGTGCTGCTAATAGGAAATGTTTCTATTTCTGGCCAGGACACTCATCAACAAAAAGACACAGGCATAACAAAACATTAAGGAATGATGAAAAGAGTATGACATTTATATAAAACTTCAAGATTTTCAAAAATATTTCATATCTCAACTTCATTTGGGCATTACACCACCACCACCACCACTGAAATAATTAACACACTTTTACAAATAAGGAAATTGAAACTCAGAGACGGTAAGTGACTTGCCCGTTATCACACAGCTAATATAAACTGGGCTTTCACCAGCGCTCTCGGCAACGGGCAAGGCAGAATATCTGGCACACACATCACTCATATGCACCCAACCACAAAGAGCAAACTTTGGAGATTAAGAATTTATGCTGTTCAATCTTTCCTCCCTTCCATCCTTTTTTCTTCCTTTGTTCCTTGGCCCTTAACTTTCCTACCATCCTTTTTAAATTCAAGAGACAACCTACTTTTGCCTAGCAACTCCTTGTTGTAATACATACATACAGGTGAACGGAAAACTCCAAAAAGACTTATTTTCTTTCAGTTTATTTTCTTGTTTAAAGATTTTATTTATTTGAGAGAGAGCATGCACACAGACATGGGGGGAGCGGGACAGAGAGAGAGTGAGCAGGCTGAGCAGGGCGCCTGATGGAGGACTGGATAAGCCATGCGAGCCACCCGGGCACCCCTCAGTTTATTTTCAGTTTGACTTAAACCCAAGTAAACAAAAGACATAATTCCCAGCACATTATTTAATCGAACGCACTCAATCTAATCACAGAGCAAATGATAAATTCAAAGAAAGTCACTACAGGGGCCAGATTGTAAAACTGGAGAGCAGAGGGGACAGAATTCCATAGCAGAGAAACTCCAAACTCAGGAAATTTCAAAGGAAGAGACTATAAATTAAATCTCAAGAGCAAGAGTTCAGTTCACTTGAGTTCAGCAAACATTTACTGAGCTCCTATCACCTGCCTGGCGCTGGGTTGGGCGGAGGGTTGGGCACCAGAGACTCAAAGATCCACAAACCCCCCTGCTCAACAGGAAGCCTGCTTCTCCTGCCCCTGCTCCCTGCTCATGCTCTCGCTCTCTTTCTCTCTCTCTCACATTTGCTCTCGTTCTCCCCTCACAAGCGTCTCTGTAATCCAGGAAGGGTTACAATAGCAACATGAAAGAGGAAACACTTAACTTCCATTTTTAAATTTTATCACTCTGATGGATAGTTGACATTCCTTGTAGTAATAACTCATTGAAAATGTATCTATTTTGGGGGCACCTGGGTGGCTCAGTTGGTTAAGCGACTGCCTTCGGCTCAGGTCATGATCCCGGAGACCCGGGTTCAAGCCCCACATCAGGCTCCCTGCTCAGCAGGAAGCCTGCTTCTCCCTCTCTCACTCCCCCTGCTTGTGTTCCCTCTCTGGCTGTGTTTCTCTCTGTCAAATAAATAAATAAATAAAGTCTTTTTAAAAAATGTATCTATTTTGTTAACTAAAGTCTTCATCTGGTTGAGAGAGAGTAAATGCATAGGAGCCTCTGAAACACAGCTGTGGAATTATTATATGCTTAGTCATCAACTATCAAAAGTGCCACCTTGCAGCAGAAGCAGGGACTCACAGGACTAATTGCCAAGAGCTGGGAGAATGGGTCAACCCTATGAATGCAGTTAGTTTAAAATAATGCCACAAGCTTTAAAGACCAGTCTTTCTTTGTCTCTTGTTCTCTTGGGAAGTATACTTTCATGTTAGTTTAAATCCACAGTCATTACTTTCAAAAGCTAAATAGAAATCATACTCTTAGGTCTCCTTCTTGTGTATTATTTTTGAATGCTATTTCTTTATGCTCAATGCTTTTAATCAATAAGAATGTGAGAGAGAGAAAGAGAGCATGAGCAGGGAGCAGGGGCAGAAGGAGAAGCAGGCTTCCCGTTGAGCAGGGAGCCCGATGTGGGACTTGATCCCAGGACCCCAGGATCATGAGCTAAGCTGAAGATAGACACTTAACCGATTGAGCCACCCAAGTGCCCCTCCTGTGTACTATTTTTGTCCATGTTTTTTGACACTGGGTTTTCTAGGGAATGTGCATATTACACTTATTGTGAACTCCCACTCACTGTGACCATGTCTGCCTGAATTATTTTTACAAACACAAGGGGAAAATGAGGTGTCCTTTGAAAATTTGCATCTGAATTTTTGTACCAAACCCATCAATATCACAGTGAAACTGACCTTATCTTTGCTAAAAGCCTTCAAGGCTCTCCATTGTTTCAGGAAAAACTCTGAACTCTCATGTGATTTATGAAGTCTTTCCTAATCTAGACCCTGCCATGGCCTGATTGCTTGAAAGTTTCTTTACCTTACTAATTTCTTCCTATTCTTCATTTTCCATTTAGGACACCTCTTCTGAGAAGACTCCCCTTGACCTCCCAAGTCTGGGTTAGATGTCTAAATTGATACTCTGAGACCCAGTTCCACTGTCTGTGCGTGTAGGAGGGTTTCACAACCAAGCATTCTGCTACTATCTACCCAAGGATAGCGTCAGATTCCACAGGTTAAGAGTTCAGTCCTACAAGACTGCTCCCCAACACACACACACACACACACACACACACACACACACACACACTTCCAGACACCAGTCAAAAGCCAGGTTGTTAGCTGTGCCTCTGGCTGACTAGCTACAAACTGAAGGTCCCAACGACCTTCTCCTTGGATTCAGACACCGGTTGCAAGTTCATCTTGTTACCTATACTTTGACTGGCTGATTATAAATCCGAGGTTCCCATGATCTCCTCCTCGGGTTCAATTAATTTGCTAGAGCAGCTCACAGAACTCAGAGGAACATTTTACTCACTAGATTACTGGTTTGTTATACAGGTATATTACTCAGGAATATCCAGACTGAAAGGATGCAGAAGGTGAGGAAGGCATGGGGAAAGGGTACAGAGCTTCTGTGCTCTCTCCTTAGGAAGCCACACTCCCTAGCTCTCCATGTGCTCACCAACCTGGAAGCTCTCTGAACCTGTTCTTCTGGGTTTTTATGGAGGTCTGTTGCCTAGTCACAGCTGATTAAATCATTGGCCATTGGCAACCGATTCAACCTCCAGCCCCCTCCCCAGAAGTTGGGTTGGGGGATACCAAAAGTTCCAACCCTCCAATCACAGGTCAGGTCTCCTGATGACCAGTCCCCATCCTTAGGTGCTTTCCAAGTCACCTCCTTAAGGTTAACAAAAGACACCTTTATCACTCTCAACACTTAGGAAATCCAAGGGTTTTGAGAACTGTAAGCCAGGAATGTGGACGAAGACCAAATATATATGACAAAAAATATGTTTGGATCATCAGAATGATGAAACATATATTCTAAATCACAACATCCCAGTGCTTGTCTGAGGAACTCCCACAGAGCATTTTCACTGTCCTCTTTCATAGCTAACCTGCTTGCTTCTCAGTACCCTCAATTAGATTTTGAGTGGAAACAATGTCCACCTTACCACTGTATGCCCAGCACCCGCCACCTGCTTGGCACCTATCGTGGATACAATATACATTAGTTGAGTAAATAAATGAAATAAGTTTCTGTTTCCCAAGCTGGAACTTACAACTGTGTAATTTTCCTAGTTAGCTCTAGGGCCATGTCAAAAGGACCTCTCCAGACCCAAACTTCCAGTCTTTGTGATGATTTTTGCCCCACTGAATGGGAGATACTTGAGTGTACTTCACAGTATGAATGAATAATTTATGGTGGTGAGAGAGCTCAAAGTAATCTTAAGATTCCTAATGCTGCCAGCAACAAATACGTAAATACAATAAAACTCAAAGAAATGCATTGATCAAGTGGAATGTGTCTATATTTGAATGCTCCATTTGTAGAATTAGAGATGTGCATTTTTCCCCAGAGCCTGGGCTTGTGTAGCTGGAGATTTTCCATTTAATTTCCTCTTAGGCAATCCATGTCAGCATAAGTAAATCCAATCGCGTGTGTGCACCTGTGTGCAGCATGTGTGTTTTCATTTACTAATTAACCTTGCTGGTAGAAATACAGCCAAAAAATAGTTATAAAAGGTTATTTATGGCTTTGGGGAAGGGTGGGAGGGAGAGGGTGGCTGGATTATGGACATTGGGGAGGGTATGTGCTATGGTGAGCCCTGTGAATTGTGTAAGACTGATGATGCACAGACCTGTACCCCTGAAATAAGTAATATGTTATATGTTAAAAAAAAAAAAAGACAGAACCAGCATGGTCTTCTCCCTCTTCCATGCTGTCTCTGACCCACGCACATACAGACACACACACCCATAAGGAATAGTTTGCAAGAGCTGACTTTCCGACTTAAAGTTACTCACCTGACAGGCTCCAAAGGGCTAGCTCCTTTTTTCTTGCCATTTCCTCTTGAACTTCACACAGCATATGTTCAATGTTCATAACAACCTCAATGACGTCAGCTTGGGCTCCTTTAATCTCTAAAATTGCCTTTTCCAGACTGATAATCTCTGAGATAGAGACCCTGAAGATATTCTGAAGCTGGGTCAAAAAGTCATGTTCCCTTTTCCCAAGGTAGAGGATATGACTATTCTCAATGATGTGGTGGTCCTGGAGGCTCAGTATCCTTTGGATCCACACTTGGGCCTCCTTCATCTTCTCCAGGTTGGATCCCATCAGACTGATGGCAGGAGATTTAGTTTTGAGCCCATTTTCTCTTTTCTCCTCTCTGGTCAACTGGGGGACTGAAAAGAGTGTCATAAATATCCACAGAAGGCAAGTGGGTTTTTAAACAGAGCAGTACAAAACACCAAAGCCAATATTTTCCCCGAGGACATTATGACCACTGCCAGCAGCAGCAGCTTCAATTAAGTGTCTACGTCGGATTGCTGCGCCAGCTATGAAGGACATCTAAATGTATGGTTTACGGTCTCCTTGAGAGCACAGTTTAGCCTGTAAGGGGTTGGTTTTTATCATGCCTTGCCCCTGCTATGTTGCATTTATCAGTTCACAGATGAGTTCACCTTGTGATACAACGTGATATTAACTATTACAGGCACACCTCAGAGATGCAGGTTGGGTTCCAGACCACCGCTCGCAATCCAGTGAATATTGCAATAAAGCAAGTCAAATGGATTTCTTGCTTTCCTACTCATATAACATTTGTGTCTACACTACACTGTAGTCTAGTAAGTGTGAAATGACATTATGTCTAAAAAACAATGTACCTACCTTAATTTAAAAACACTTTGTTGCTAAAAAAAAAAAACTATCATCCGAGCTTTCCATGAGTCGTAATGACTGATCACAGATCACCATAACAAATACAGTAATAATAAAAAAGTTTGAAATATTGTGAGAATCACCAAAATGTGATATAGAGACGTGAAGTGAACAAAGGCTGTTGGAAAAATGGCACCAATTGACTTGCTTGATGCAGGGTTGCCACAAACCTTCCGTTTGTAAGAAAACAAAACAAAAAACCAAACCAAAACACAAGAACAACAGTGGTATCCGTGAAGCATGATAAAACAAAATACAACAAAACAAGGTATGCCTTTATGTCCTGCTGACTGAGATTTTCTTTTCTTTTTTTTTTTTTGACTGAGATTTTCTTCAACCTCTTACAACTACCAAATTTGAAATCAAACATCTCTGAAAGCCATAGAGCTTAAAGAGTGGAAAATTCCTTTTGAAAAATATATATTTCTGATTCTAAAAATAATACCTTTATTTTGGAAAAAATTGGAAAATTATCCAAGTTTAATGAAAGGAAGAAATACCCATAACCTCATTACCTGGGATTCCTTTTGGTTTCTTATCTCTACGTAACAGGACAATTTATGCCTCCACAGAATTTGAAGCTTAGCAGCTTCTACTACTTGACATGGTATATCCCAGCAGAAAAGGTGACGGAACTTGATTCCAGCCCACCCACATGTACCTCTCTCTACAACCCCCCTCCATAAAGAGCAAAGTTATATATATAAAGAAGTAGAATCTCCGATGGATCAGGGTAACTCTCAACCCAAATTGGAAAAAAAAAATTGGGAGGACTAGCTGAAAGGAAATTCGTAGGTGAAGCTGTATCTAGAATACATAAAGAATTCTCTCAAATTATCAAGAAAAAGGAAAAACTTCATACTCGCTGGACAAAAAAATTCAGAGAAAAAGAAACATAAATGGCCCAGATCTGTGTGAAAAGATGCTCATCTCCACTGGCAATCAGTGATATGAAAAATTATCCACCAGATTGGCAAAAAATAAGTCTGACAATATTAAGTGTTGGGAAAGATATAGAGCAAATGGAACTCCTGTATGTATTTATGATGGATGTAAAACTGGAACAAACAATTATATTTCATAAAGAAATTTTTGTATGTGTGTATCAGGAGATATGTATAAGAAAATTCACCTTCTCCTTTGTAACACCAAAACCCCACTGGAAATGACTCAAATGTCCTTCAGCAATCGAATATTATTATAACAATGAAAAGGAGTGAAGTTTAGCTATTTGGATGCCTCTCAGAAACATATTTTGGGGGCACCTGGGTGGCTCAGTTGGTTAAGCGACTGCCTTCGGCTCGGGTCATGATCCCGGAGACCCGGGATTGAGACCCGGGATCGAGGCCCGCATCGGGCTCCCTGCTCGGCAGGAAGCCTGCTTCTCCCTCTCTCACTCCCCCTGCTTGTGTTCCCTCTCTTGCTGTGTTTCTCTCTGTCAACTAAATAAAAATCTTAAAAAAAAAAAAAGAAACATATTTTGAAGGGGAAAAGTAAATTGAGCACCTACTATGTTCTAGGCATTGTTCTAGGTGCTTCACATAATTATTCTGTTCACTACCCACAACCTTATAAGTACTATTAACAGCCTCATTTTACAAATGAGGACACTTATTCAGAGTTATAAAGTAACTTGCCCATGGTTAGAGGACTAGTGGAGCAGCTAGTAGGTGTGGGAAGTCTGACCTAGTACTCACATAATTCTGCCTCCCTGTAAGCAATCTGAGGTTGGTAGTGGTAATTTACATCTTTCCCCCAGATGGAATAGTTGGATGGTACCAGGAACTATAAAACAGTGCCAGGAGCAACCCAGAAGTAAGAGGGTCTGACTTAAAAAAAAAAAAAAAAAAGCCAATGTTTTGGACAATAGAAGTGACAAGAGTTCTTAAGTTGGAGGCATAGAGAAAATGAACTTTTGGGACTTCATGAAAATAAAAAGCTTCTGTACAGCAAAGGAAACAGTCAACAAAACAAAGAGGCAACCCACAGAATGGGAGAGGATATTTGCAAATGACACTACAAAGGGCTGATATCCAAGATCTATAAAGAACTAACTACTCAGGGGAGAGAGAAGATGGTGGAAGGTCAGGTGACTGCATTTTGGGGAGTCCCCTGAAGTGAGCTCAATTCCTGCAAAAAACACTACAGGAACACTGTTTGCACCCATGAAATCAGCCTGAAATGTGATATTTCGCACTGCTGGATCACCGTGGAGGACAAGGAGCATCGGCCAAGAGGTAGAGAGGAGTGAGAGCGATCGGAGTGTTACCCAAAGACAAGGGGCATGGGGGAGGAAGCCCGCAGAGGCGACCCATTGGAAGGCAATACCCCAGTACGGAAGTGCTCTGTGTTCAGGGAACAGCAGATTACGGTCTGATTCAAAGCAAACAGAAACTGAGCGCCTGAGGGGCACCGGGGAATCCGGGATATAGATCTGCAGAGAGAAAGTGCACCCAGTGCCAAGCGAGGGAACCCGGTGGAGCCATCGGCGTGGAGTCTATTTTTCCACTGCTGCAACTGGGGAAACGGGGATCTGCAGAGAGAAATTCCTCCCGGTGCCGTGGGAAGCAACCTGGCGGCTTGGAGTCTACTTTTCTGCTGCTTTTTTTTTTTTTTCCCCTTTCCTCCACTGCTTTTCTCTGCCGCTTCTCTCCACCCCGGGGGCCAGGCACGGACCCCCCCAGGGAAGGCAATTTTGCAGACTTGTGTGGGAGGTGCAGGGCCGCAGGACCTCAGTCCCTCCTGCCTGGGGGTCACACAGACTCCCTGGGCAGAGACAAGGTCTCACGACCCAAAATCAGTTGCGGTTTTGTAGCACAGGAGTGAAACGACTAGTGGGGGCTTGGGACAGAAATCAAACCAGCGTCTGTGCCTGCCAGCTAAGACAGGCGGCCAAGGGAGAGGATACAGGAAGAGACTGTGCCCCCCCCCCCATCATCCAGAGAGTTGCTAATTAGGGCCTCTCTCTGGGAAGGAGGTCTGGGCACAGACAACTTGCTCCGACCTGACTTCCTCAACAGCTGAAAAAGGCTGTAAAAGAACAACCCCCCCCTCCAGAGAACTGTACCCTGACAACCTGGCCCCTAGGAAGGGGGCGGAGAGATGCAGCCCAGGTAAAAGGTAGAAGGGACTGAAAACAGCACAGCAGGCCCTGCCCTCAGAAGGCAAGCCAGAAGTTCAGGAGGACAACACCCAAACTGTAAAACCCCAACATGGGGGGGGGGGCAATTTATTAAACTCCTGGTATTGCCCCAAAAGCTGTACACTTTATTGATACAGTTTTTCACCTTATTTGCTTTTTTAACTTTTTTCTATTTTTACTTTTAAAGTTTCCACTTTAAACTTAAAAATTCATTCTCATGGTTTTTGTTCTTTTAATTTTTTTTTAAGATTTTATTTATTTATTTGACAGAGAGAAACACAGCGAGAGAGGGAACACAAGCAGGGGGAGTGAGAGAGGGAGAAGCAGGCTTCCCGCCGAGCAGGGAGCCCGATGCGGGGCTCAATCCCGGGTCTCCGGGATCATGACCTGAGCTGAAGGCAGTCGTCCAACCAACTGAGCCACCCAGGCGCCCCTGTTCTTTTAATTTTTAACCCACTTTTTATCACAATGTGATACTCAATATAACACTCCATAACATTTTTTTGCCTTGAAATTTTTTCAAACACATTCCTGTATTTTCTGTTCTTGTTGTTGTTGCCTCTCGTTTGCTTGTTTGTTTTATCTGTTTTTTTCCCCTTCTTCTCTCTTCTTTCCTTTATTTTTTCTTTTACATATACATATAATTATAAGCTTCAAGGTAATCCTACATCCCTATTCAATTCTACCCCTATATACAACCAGTTCTAATCTCCCTATATCTTTAGAAAGTGGGCTCCTCCAACAATAATAACAAGACAAACTCGGGAGAATCTGAAACACTTTCCTTGCCCACAAGGACTGTCCGCCCTCACCTTCCCACCCTAGTCTGTCAGTGTTTCTGTGTAATTGTTTTTGCTTTTGTATCATATAAATACTGGTATTGGGGGTCATTCAGGTTGGGCTTCGCTTTTTGATCTCTTCATTTACTCTTGATGGTCTTTTTCTTTACCCTGTAGTAGTTTTGTACCATATAAATCCTACCACTGGGCCCCACTCTGGCAGGGGTTTCTTTTCTTGCTTCCTTTCTCCCTTTCTCTTTTTTCTTTCTTCTTCCTTTTCGGTGGTGAATTCTGATTGCTCCAAAACCTTCCAGCGACCAATTCACCTGGATA
>PITA01009119.1:19115-49317 GCA_004023965.1 Spilogale gracilis | reverse complement strand
AGTCACAGAATTACTGGAAATGAACATAAACAATATGACAGAAATGGAATTCAGGGCAGCAATCGTCCAAGCAATGGCTAATTTGGAAAAGAACTTTAGTCTCAAAATGGAAGCCCTAATAACAGAAGTGAAAGCTGAGGTTAGAAAGGCTATAGATGAGATGCAATCTAATTTAAATATGCTAAAAGCCAGAGTAAGTGAGGCTGAATATCATATCAGTGATTTAGAAGACAGATGGACTAAGAAGGAGGAGCAAGAGAAGTCTTGGAGCAAACAGCTAAAATCCCATGAAAACATAATAAGGGAAATAAATGAGCCATGAAACGCTCCAATATCAGAATTATTGGAATCCCCGAAGGAGTTGAGAGAGAGAGAGAAGCCTAGAAGATATAGTTGAACAAATCATGGATAGAAATTTCCCTAATCTGGGGAATGAAACTAATGTTCACGTCCTAGAAGTAAAGAGGACACCCCCCAAGATCAATGAGGCCAGAAAAACCTCCAGGCACAAAATTGTGAAATTCGTGAATCACAAAACCAAAGAATATGTCTTAAGGGCAGCTAGGGGGAAGCAATCCCTCACCTATAGAGGGAGGACCATCAGAATAACGTCAGACCTTTCCACAGAAACCTGGCAAGCCAGAAAGGACTGGCAACATATTCAGGAAATTACATGACAAAAATATGCAACCAAGGATAATGTATCCAGCAAGGTTGACTTTCAAAATGGAAGGAGAAATAAAAAGTTTCCAGGACTGCCAAGGTCTAAAAGATTATGCAACCACCAAGCCAGCACTACAAGAAATGCTAAAAGGGGTTCTATAGGGGAGAAACGAACTCAAGAGCGACACAAAACAGAAATTTACAGAGGTAATCTAAAGACACATGAACTTCACAGGCAGCGTGATGTCAATACAAATGTATCTATCAATAATCACTCTCAATGTGAATGGCCTAAATGCTCCAATAAAAAGACACAGGGTTGCAGACTGGATAAAATGATAGGACCCATCCATATGCTGTTTACAAAAGACTCATCTTGAATCTAAACACTTCCAGATTGGAAGTGAGGGGATGGAGGACCATCTTTCATGCCAATGGACCCCAAAAGAAAGCCGGGGTAGCGATTCTCATATCAGACAAATTGGATTATAATCTAAAGACTGTAGTCAGAGACACAGAAGGACACTACATCATTCTTAAAGGGTCTATACATCAAGAAGATCTAATAATTGTAAATATTTATGCCCCCAACGTGGGAGCAGTCAACTACATAAGCCAACTGTTAAACAATATAAAGAATCATATTGATACAAATACATTAATTGTAGGAGATCTTAACACAGCACTCTCACCAATGGACAGATCATCTAAACAGAAAATCAACAAAGAATCAAGATCCTTGAATGACACATTGGACCAGATGGATCTCATAGATATATTCAGAACATTCCACCCTAAAGCAGCAGAATACTCATTCTTCTCGAGTGCACATGGAACTTTCTCCAGAATAGACCACATACTAGGTCACAAATCAGGGCTCAACCGAAACCAGAAGATTGAAATTATTCCCTGCGTATTCTCTGACCACAATGCCGTGAAACTGGAACTCAACCACCATAAAAAGTTCAGAAGAAAATCAAACACTTGGAAGCTAAAGACGATCCTGCTCAAGAATCTGTGGATCAACCAAGAAATCAAAGAAGAACTGAAACACTTCATGGAAACCAATGAGAATGAAGATACATCATTCCAAAACCTATGGGATACAGCAAAGGCAGTCCTAAGGGGTAAATTCATAGCCATCCAAGCCTCGCTCAAAAAAACTGAAAAATCCCGAATACATCAACTCTCATTACACCTTAAAGAACTGGAAAATCAACAAAAAATTAAACCAACCCCTCACACGAAATGGGAAATAATAAGGATCAGAGCAGAGATGAATGAATCAGAAACTAGAGATACAGTAGAACACATCAACGAAACTAGAAGCTGGTTCTTTGAAAGAATCAATAAGATCGATAAACTATTGGCCAAACTAATCCAAAAGAAAAGGGAGAAGACCCAAATTAATAAAATTATGAATGAAAGGGGAGAGATCACGACTAACACCAAGGAAATAGAAACAATCATCAAAAATTACTATCAACAATTACATGCCAATATGTTTAACAACCTAGAAGAGATGGATACTTTCCTAGAAACCTATAAACTTCCAAGATTGAAACAGGAAGACATTGACAATGTGAATAGACCTATATCTAGTAAAGAGATTGAAGCAGTGATCAAAAACCTCCCCCAAAACAAGAGTCCAGGACCAGATGGATTCCCTGGGGAATTCTACCAAACATTCAAAGAGGAAATAACACCTATTCTCCTGAAGCTCTTTCAAAAAATAGAAATGGAAGGAAAACTTCCGGACTCTTTCTATGAAGCCAGCATTACTCTAATCCCCAAACCAGACAAAGACCCCATTAAAAAGGAGAACTTCAGACCACTATTGCTGATGAATATGCAATTCATATGCACTAATGCCAAGATTCTCAACAAGATCCTTGCCAACAGGATCCAACAATACATTAAAAAGACTATCCACCATGACCAGGTGGGATTTATCCCAGGGATGCAAGGGTGGTTCAACACTCGCAAATCGGTCAACATGATAGAACAAATCAATAAGAGAAGAGAGAAGAATCACACGGTCCTCTCAATTGATGCAGAAAAGGCATTTGACAAAATACAACACCCGTTCCTGATCAAAACTCTTCAAAGTATAGGGATAGAGGGAACATTTCTCAACCTCATAAAATCTATCTACAAAAAACCCACAGCGAATATCATTCTCAATGGGGAAAAACAGACAGCCTTTCCTCTGAGATCAGGAACAAGACAAGGATGCCCACTCTCACCACTACTGTTCGACATAGTGTTAGAAGTCCTAGCAACAGCAATCAGACAACAGAAAGAAATAAAAGGTATTCAGCTTGGCAAAGAAGAAGTCAAACTCTCTCTCTTTGCATATGGCATGATACTTTATGTAGAAAACCCAAAAGTCTCTACCCCCAAACTACTAGAACTCATACAACAATTTGGTAATGTGGCAGGATATGAAATCAACACACAGAAATCAGTTGCATTCTTATACACTAACAATGAAAATATAGAAAGGGAAATCAGAGAATCGATTCTGTTTACTATAGCACCAAAACCCATAAGATACTTAGGAATAAACCCAACCAAAGAAGTCAAGGATCTGTACTCGAGGAACTACAGAACACTCATGAAAGAAATTGAAGAAGACACAAAAAGATGGATAACCATTCCATGCCCATGGATCAGAACAATAAACATTGTCAAAATGTCTATACTGCCCAGAACAATCTATACTTTCAATGCCATTCCGATCAAAATTCAACCAACATACTTCAAAGCGTTGGAACAAACAAGCTGGGGGCATCTCGTTACCTGACTTCAGGCTTTGTTACAAAGCTGTGATTACCAAGACAGCATGGTACTGGCACAAAAACAGAGAAATAGACCAATGGAACAGAGTAGAGAGTCCAGATATGGACCCACAAATCTATGGGCAAATCATCTTTGACAGAGCAGGAAAAAATATCCAGTGGAAAAAAGACAGTCTCTTCAGTAAATGGTGCTGGGAAAATTGGACAGCTATGTATAGAAGAATGAAACTAGACCATTCTCATACACCACACACAAAGGCAACCTTGAAATGGATAAAGACTTCAATGTGAGGCAGGAATCCATAAAAATCCTGGAAAAGAACATAGGCAGTAACCTCTTTGACATCACCACAGCAACTTCTTTCAAGACACGTCTCCAGAGGCAAAGGAGACAAAAGCGAAAATGAACTTCTGGGGCTTCATCAAAATAAAAAGCTTCTGTACAGCAAAGGAAACAGTCAACAAAACAAAGAGGCAACCCACAGAATGGGAGAAGATATTTGCAAATGACACTACAGACAAAGGGCTGGTATCCAAGATCTATAAAGAACCACTCAAACTCAACACCCAAAAAGAAGATGAACACATCAAAAAATGGGCAGGAGACATGACGAGGCACCTCTCCATAGAAGATATACAAATGGCTAACAGACACATGAAAAAATGTTCATCATCACTAGCTATCAGGGAGATTCAAATCAAAACCACACTGAGATACCACCTTACACCAGCCAGAATGGCCAAAATTAACAAGACAGGAAACCACAAGTGTTGGAGAGGCTGCGGAGAAAGGGGAACCCTCTTACACTGTTGGTGGGAATGCAAGTTGGTGCAGCCGCTTTGGAAAACAGTGTGGAGATTCCTTAAAAATTACAAATAGAGCTACCCTATGATCCTGCAATTGCACTACTGGGTATTTACCCCAAAGATACAGATGTAGTGAAAAGAAGGGCCATATGTACCCCAATGTTCATAGAAGCAATGGCCACGATTGCCAAACTGTGGAAAGAGCCAAGGTGCCCATCAACAGATGAATGGATAAAGAAGATGTGGTACATATATACAATGGAATACTACACCTCCATCAGAAAGGATGAATATCCAACTTTTGTAGCAACATGGACTGGATTGGAAGAGATTATGCTGAGTGAAATAAGCCAAGTAGAGAAAGCCAAGTATCACATGGTTTCACTTACTTGTGGTGCATAAGGGGTAATATAGAGGACAGTAGGAGAAGGAAAGGAAATGGGAAGTAGGGTAATTTGAGGAGAGAAATGAAACACAAGAGACTTTGGCCTCAGAAACAAACTGAGGGTCTTGGAGGGAAGGGGGTGGGGATGGGAGAGCCTGGTGGTGGGTACTGGGGACACCTGTTGCATGGAGCACTGGGTGTGGGGCATAAACAATGAATCTTGGAACACTGAAAAAATAAAATACATTTAAAGTAAAAAAAAATGGAGGCATAGGGATTTTGTTTGTTAGTTTTTTTAACCTTTGTTCTGCCTGGGAGTTTATATTACTTTTTAGGAGAAAAGAGAAGCAATACATGTGATACTTCATTCCCGGGTTGGGGGGGGATTGTTCTTCTAGGTTACTAATTTTTCAGATTACTAAAGGATACACTTCTAGCACCAAATACATTTATTAAATATTTATGAGTTAAATTAGTTTATTAGTTAAATATTTCTAATGAAAACACATATCCCTGCCTTCCTAAACAGTTTATCGTTTCCTTGCTAATCTGAGATCATCACCGTTAACCATTATTATGGTTAATTATTGTCCTGCACTATAATTATAATCCCTTTACAGACGTCCTTAAACATGACTGAAGTAAATGGTAACACTTGGCCCTATTATTCAGACTAATAATAGAGAGACACCTGTGTGGTTCCTGTTCCATATTATCCTCACCTAAAACTCCTATCTACCTTCCCTAGACTCAGTGTGGTTCTCCACACATGCTCTGCATTTGTTTGCTTCTGTCATCTTCTTCACCACCGGTGCCCCACCACAACAGCTCTAGCCATTGAAAATCTGCCATCCTCAAAGCCCAACTTAGACTCACTTGTCCAGGAAGTCACTCTCAATCCCTTCAGGTCAGGACTCTCCACCTCTTCTGGGCCCCGTGCATAGTTTGTCTATACTAACCCGAGCAGGTTAGTATCCTCTCATTCATTATTCTTTGACCTTCATTCAATGCTTTGCAATTTACAGAACATTTTACACACATAATATCCAATTATCCTGACAAAAGTCTGCCACTATCATCATTTTACAGACCAATAAAGAGGTTCATAAGAGGCACAGTCACAGACCACAGCTCTCCAAGTAACCCCTCCTTCATTTCCAGTACTGCTGGGCCATTGCCCATCCATAAGTGAACTCTTTTGTTAAAGGGCATAAGCAAATCATTGTGAGTGTAGCTGGAAATAGCCTAACAGTTTCTATTAGACCTTTCTAGCCATTGAATGTCTAGTGTTCTTAACATTTACAAACTACTGTAGATCAAAAGACTATTTCAGAAGTATACGTCCCACCTGTCATGAGGCAATTCCAACTCCACCAGCTCCAACTCCACTAAAGGAAAGGAGTTATATCACACAGTCAATCTTTGTCCAACATCAACCAGGATCAAGCCCAGTGATCCCCAACCCTAGTTCAGCAGCGTGACTGACTAGGAGCTACTGAAAAATATGCATGCTTGGTCCATATCCAGAGCTCCTGAGAATATGGAGAGTTGGGGGCCATACGTATTTTTGTTTGTTTATTTGTTTAAAGTTTCTGTTGTGATCCTAGCGATTCTCAGGTTTGAGTAGTGTCACGTGAATCCATTTATTATTATCTGGTATGACTGAGATGTGTTTTCTATAATGACTCACGAGTAACCCCATCTAGATGTGACCCCATTCAGAGCAGACAGAGGAACTGGCTTAGTCAGCTTATGAATGGCAAAACTTCTTCTTAGAGAAAAATTATAGAGAGCTAGCTATGAAGGGACTACCCACACTGTGGATTACCCAGTGTGGCTTACCCTCTCTCTATTCATACCATGAAGCTGGGCTGGGCAAAAACAGAATACTGAGTTCAGATACCGAGCAGATTAGTATCCAAACAGGAGAAAATATATTTGGCTTAGTTCTTCTTCTTGTCCCTTCTATTAGTTAAGATATTGAAGAACAACATGAGCCTCTGGTGAGTGGACTCTATTTCTAGGCCTGTGAATTTCTTACTCACCATTGTAATTACTGCAACCATGTAGCCTGGATTTACTCTTTGCCATTTCAGTGCTGAAAGCCTATAAGAAGCAAAACAGAGCAGAATCATCAGTGGGGCTTTTAGCCATAGTCATCAAAATCCCTCTTTCTACCTGCACAAACCACACATGGCACCATTCTAAGTGTTTTATGTGTATTAACTCATTTAATTCTCACAGAAGCTCTACAGGATGGTAGATATTTTCCCCACTTTATTTTACTGTTTTTTTTTTTTCAAATAAGCTCTATGCCCAGAGTGGGGCTTGAACCCATGACCCTGAGATCAAGACTTGCATGCTCTACTGAGTGAGTCACCCAGACTTCCCTATTATTTCACTTTAAAGATGAGGAGATTGAAGCACAGAAAAGTATATTTACTTGCCCCAAGAAGTTGATCAATTGGAGAAGAGAAGCCAAAGAGTTTGTTTTAAATATGTTGGATTTAAAATGATAATCAGATAACCAAGGAGAAACGAGAGAGGGTCAGGTGTATGGGTCTAAATGTGGCTCAGAAGACAGGACTTAGCAGAAACTGTCAGAACACTTGTGTTCTCAGAGCAGGAGGGAAGACAGAGGAGCAGAGGACCCCCACACTGAAACTAGAAGGTGGCTTACCTTTGAGGAGCAGAGGGGAGAGTAAAGGCCAACAAAGGAAAAGACAAGTTAGGTGGCAGCATAACATGCTGCTTTAATGACATTCTTCACTAGGTCAGAGGGGAGCAATTAAAAAAAAATTAAATTCACCAAGTTAGAAAACCACTGTGCTGCCCAGTGCTTAGCTTATGTCTTACGCTGGAAGTACTATACAGATGTGATGGAATGAATAAATGAATGAATGAATGAATGAATGAATGAATGAACTATAGGACATTTCTAAAATATTAACTTACCATATATGTCTCCAGTTCTTCTGGAAAGATCACAAACTTTACAGTTAATTGTTTTTTCAAATGGCATTTGGCAAAAGTTAAAACTTCACCAAACATAATCTCGGCGGCTATACTGTCCTGTATACCAATGTTTCCAGTCCCAAGGGCAGGAAAGGAAATAGAAGTTTTATTTAGTTCAAGGCATTTCTCCAAACATTCCTTCACTGCAATTCTCAATATCTGTAGGAAAAACAGATCAGCCTTTGAGTCAAAATAAAACTTCACTCACCCCTCGATCCTGCTCACATCTTACAATGTCAACCTCTATCCTCCCTCGGGGTCGTGCCTCCTTAGAGAGCAGGAAAGGCTCCACTCCAGAGGGAGACCATGACAGCCATAAGGTTAGATGAGGAGAAACACAAGTCCTAAGGGGTCTGTCTGGGCACCATGACTCCTCCCAGTTTATAAAGCCTTGACAATCTGCCCAGGGCAGGGAGCCAATCGTCAATGTATTTACATTCATGAGCCACTTCCGGGTTGAAACAAAGAGCTCTTGGAAGTTTAATAAAGGAGGCAGAGGGAAAAATACATAAGCAGTTTTATCCAACATCTTTAAGATATGTCCTAATGTCCTATGTAATTTCTTCTTGAGAAGTGCTAACATATTTGGCAGATTTAAACTTTACATCAACATTTCAACATCCAAACTGAAGTACGGGAAGGTTATCTATGGAAGAACCTTGGAAAATTGGGGGCAGAGAGCGACTGGAGGGCCGGTTTGGGATTAGAGGGCTATTAGTCAAAGAAGGCCCAGAAATGGTGACAAAAGAAAGATAAACAAAGGCAGAGAAGGGGACTGTTTCCCTTTCCCTCTCTCCACATTTGAGTGGGTCCCCCCACTCTTTAGTGCGTATATTTATGTGTCTTGGGTGAAGAGTTGGCCAGAAAGTCAATCTCTACTGCAGGCATTGGTGGGAAGACACCACAGGTAATAGATCTTCCTGGAAAAATAGGAAGTTCCAGGGTCTCCTGGCATTTAACTGATGGAGGGAAATAATGGAGAGGCTGAATTCAAGGTCTGTTTAGGGAAAGGCCAATAAGGTCAAAAAGGGGTGAGGTGAACGGGTGTGTAGACTGAGGGAACTCACTCTTTCCAGGTCTGTTTGCAGTATGCTGGCTTACAATTTAGACATGAGTTAGGTAATATATAAAATTAAAATTTTTAAGATAACTTGTGACAACAACGCTTTTCCTATATTCCAGAATGGTAGAAAATGAGGACTATCTCAATTACCAACATTTTGTAAATGCAATGACATGATAGAATTTCAACAAAGACTATGTAGTCTATGGAACTACATAAAGATAACTTTATTTTGAAATTACCTTAGTCAGTTTGCGACATCTTGAATGCCACAGCACATGATATACGTATTGACAGGACAATTTAAATCCTTTTGTGACCAGTACCAACTGAGAATCTTGTATTTTAGTAATTTTTTTATTAAATGCCAATTCTATTTCATCTCCTGCTTGTTGTAGAATTGATAGAGACACAGGTCCAAATCCCAAACCAAAGAGCGGATTTACAGAATTAACTATTACATCCGTCTAAAAAGGAAAAGAAAAAAAAAGACAGACAAAATTCATTGTTAAATTACTTTTTCTTAAATATTTAGTTTGCTGAGGAGATTTGAAAAATACTTTAGAAGATCCTAAATTCACAAGACATCTTGTGTTTGTGTGTGTGTTTTGCACAAGATATCATTTAACAGTGGATAGAAACTCATAATTCCATTTGCTTGCCATGAGTCATTTGTCCTATTCAGAAATTAGGTAAAGTGTACAGATGATACAATTCTGATTGCAAATGTCTGTCAGCCCCGTGCTGCTTTACATCCCCCATATTCCAAGATTCGGGGCATTCCCTGTGATTTGTTTAAACCTTTATCAATACACGGTTTCATTCCCTACCCCGGTGCCATCACTTTTTGCTATTTCTATGTGAGTTTTCTGTTTTGTTTTAAAGAGAGTGGAAATAAAATTTCTTGGAAATTTCTACCTCCTAATGCTTTTCTTTTTAAAGAAAGCAGTACATGATTAAAGAAAATACAAATGAGACAAGAACATCTTCAGTGGAAACAGGCCTCCCTCTTGGACGCCCCATGCACTCACCTGTCCTGCAGGCAACCACTTTTACCAATTCCTACCATTTCCTTTTGGGAATGGACTGCATACATATGGGCTGTGTCTTCAGTGGTATCACCTCCTAGTTAGCCCTCAGACCTGGGCTACAGGGGAGGGTCTCCTTCCATTCCCGCCCAGGGCTCAAATACCCCTAAGTCATCCTGATGGCTTTGGTTCCTTTTGCAGGCAACCCAGGTACTTCTAATGGACATCAATGAATGCTTCACTTTGAAAGCACAATCAGAATTTCCAATTTGGGAGCATTGGAACCCTTGAAAAATTTTAAGGTCCTTAATGCTGCTGGCAACAAATAAGTATAATAAAAGTTTAGTTAAAGCGTAAGTTATTCAACTAGGATGTTTCCACTTTAATTTTAAAGTGGCATATTAATGACTTATTGAATAAATGTTTCATCCTGTGGGGTCCCCTAGTCTTCTTTTCTAATTGTCTTGTAGAACACAGTGGCATTTTTGGGTGCCTGGTGGCTCAGTAGGTTAAGTGTCTGCCTTTGGTTCAGGTCATGATCCTAGGGTGCTGGGATTGAGCCACAGATCCAGCTCCCTGCTCAGCGGGGAGTCTACCTCTCCCTCCCTCTGCACACGTGTGCTCTCGCTCTCTCTCTCGCTCTCAAATAAGTAAATAAAATCTTTTTTTTTAAAAAGAATTTTTAAATTTATGATGAAGTCTATTTGATTGTGGCCATAGGAGAAACTTAAGTGTGACATCCCTGATCCAGATATAAAAAGATAATAGCCTTATATTCTTTCTCTTCCCCGCTGCCCTCTTCACTTTGGCATCAATAATTTTCTAAACACCCAGATAAATGCATAGACTGGGCCCTGGGGCTACAAAGATGACCAAGCCTTGATCCCTAGCTTTAAGGTACTCTGTCTAGAAGGGGAGCTGCACCAACCCAGAAGTCCCCAAGTTCACTGTTACTCTGATTCCCTCCCCTCCTTGCCAGGGCCCTGGCCTTGGGGCACCACAATCCCAATTAATTAATAATTATATTAAGTATACAGATCTCCTGACTGGTCTGGTCCATGATTTTCAGCTTCTCACCATTTCTGTGTCTCTCTGATCAAGTCATTCTAACCATCCAGTTCATACTCATCAAAACCTGGGATCAGATTCAAAACTCCTAGCTTCTGCCTTAATCTTTCTTAGTCCACTGCCCTTTTATGACTCTTGTCATAGAATTACATACTTTTAAATAGTATGAATTCGTTTTATATTAAGACTCTTTTGTTTACTCTTGATAGGTTGCTTCGGAAATGTTCAGATGGTTTGTTTCCCCAATGGGATTTTTCAAACTGAGAATTTTTTCTTACATAGAAGAGGTCTAATTGATTTTAAGTTCCTTGGACTCAAAGCTTGTTCTATTTCCTCATGGTGCCTAAGAATAGTGGTAATAATAATCATAAATAGTTATCATGTTCAAGCTCTATTCTAAGCATTTTATGTATATTGATTCCAGCTCTTTGATATAAGTGCTATTATTATTCTCATTTTACAGATGAGGAGACCAAGATCCAGAAGATAAAATAACTCGAATCAGATCACCAAGTTAGCAAATGGCAAAGCTAGCATTCAAATCCAGATGGTCTCTCTTCAAAGTCCATACTCTTAGCCTTAATAACATGCTTTCTAAATAGCATCTGAAATAGTACATATTAAAAAAGTATGTACCTGATAGGTAATAAAGAGTTCAGGGCTCTCCCCTGACAGTACAAGAGAAGAGAAACAAAGACTTACCTCCTGCAGTTGGATGTCACCTTGGACAATCTGGAGAGTCACATTATTCACAAGAACTGTGTTGAAAGGAGTGGGGGCTTCTTGACTCATCTGGGATCCCAGCTTGTTCATCCTTAGGATTATGTCTGAAGCATTTTTAAAGGCAGCAACAGTAGGATTTACATTGCTTACCAGGTGAATTTCTTTCAAATTAGTGGCCAGTTGCTTCCCTCGGTAATAAGAGCTGATAGTTTCCACAATGATCTGTGTACACAAGTCCAGAGGGAAGTGGAAAATCCCAGAACTCAGGGCTGGAATTGCTACTGTCTCAATGTCTTTGTTGAAAATGGTAACATAATCCAGAATATTTATAATGGCCTCCCGCAGCTTATGGATACACATCTGAGACTCTTTCACTGTCCACCGAGGCCCAACAGCATGGATAATTAATTTACAGGGAAGTCTCCCTGCTTTTGTGGTAACTATTTTACCAGTTGGTACTTTACCATATCTGGAGACAAATCTTCTGCTCTCCTCTTGGATCTCAAAGCCGCCAGCATTCACCAGGGCCTGGGCCAGGCCTCCCCCATGAACAAGGTCTTCGTTGGCTGCATTCACCACAGCGTCGACAGCATGTCTGGTGAGGTCGTCCTTCCAGACTGATAACACCAGTCCGGGAATTAACATCTCTCTGAAGACTTGCAGAGAATCACTGTTCCCTTCCACAGATGGAGAGACCAGGGTACAGATACACTCAAATTTATTCTGAAGGACTTCACAAAGCTGACTCTCATTGTTTTTTAAAATTGTAAAGTCATTGTGATTAATGGGAATTTGCCAACTGTGTTCTTCTTTGGGAGTGGCAGTCTCTGGAGAAGGAAAGAAGATAAAAAAATAAAATAAAGAAATGAGCATGGGTTCCTTTGCAAAGGATGTCATTCCACTTCACACCAGAAGAGTGGGTTTCCCATGTGCAAAAGGGAGATGACCTTCCTCTCACCCCCTTTCCTATCCACCTTTTCAACCAGACATGTAACTAGACCAAGAATATACAAGAGTTTTTCATGGAAGGTCACCTGTAAAGTGCTTAATTTTAGGCCTGGCACACAGTACCTACTAAATGGTAGCTATTATGCTTTCAGTGATGATGGGGAGAAAATTGTGTGTATGGGGACTCACGAATTTTTAAAATTTATGTAACAATGGTGACTCAGAACATCCATGCTTAAAGCCCACATATTGGAAAGGACGTAATTATGAGTCAAATACATACATATGGAGGCTTTATTCATAACTTGTTTGCATTTGTCTGTTTCTCCGCCTGGGGTTCTTTTAGAAGCAGACTCTGAGACAACGATTTGAGGGTCAGTTTATTTGGGAGGTGATCCTAGAAAATACCAGGGATGGGTGAGGAGAGCCCAGCAGTAAAGTAAGACAGGACAGGGAAGAAAAGGAGTTAAAAGGTGTGTTACAAAGCAAATGAAGCTTAACTCCACTAGGGGGCAGTGCAGATCATGTGTCTCACAGCTACACCCCCGGGGTAAAAAAATTGGGGCCTACTTATGCAACCGCCATGAGTCACTGGTGTGGCCTTGCACGTGTGTGGAGCACTGATAGTGTTACAGTAAATAATTCCTCATCATACTCCAGTTTCATGGCACAATTCTGGAATTAAAACTGACTAAAAGTTACTTTTCTTATGGCAGACAGGAAGATGTGCTGCTTGGACAGCCCCCTCCAATGCAGTTATGAAGGGGCAATACAGCTAGGCAGAGCATTCAGTGGTTAGTCACTCAGGGTCCATTTCTGCTTTCCAACTAAGGTCACACTCTTCTCAGGGGTGGTACCCATCCGTGGCTGAGCAAGGCCGCTGATGTTCAATGTGGGGCTCCTGAAATGAGCACTCTCTAGCAGAACTTGTCAGAGTTCCTTATGGTCTGATGGCTCCACCTACCCAATCTGGTTTCTTCTCTTGTCCTTTCACAATAAACCTTGTGTACCCCTAACTCCAGGTCAGTTTCTGCTTCCTGAAGAACCCAACCTGTGACACTGTGTTCCACGGAGCTTAGGGCATCATTATTACATGCCCCCGCGAAAGGCAAAATGATGCCAATTAAACCATGGCACTCGACAGACTGATGGGGAGTAGTAGCCCTATTTTAGAGATGTGGAAAAACCGTGAGTCCTGAAATAGATCAAATGGGGTCATTAATGACATTTTACTTCAACTTCCATTTCTAGAAAGAGCTCTGGTGGCCTTAATGACCTAAAAGAAGCAGCACAGATCCAGTTGGCTGCTTTGGCTGAAAACCTCAAGTTGGCCACTTGTATGATTAGGTAGGTTCCATTTGGCTCATACAACTCGTGTTAAGCAAAGGGACATCAGTGGGTCACCTGTTCCGGCCTCTGTCAGCTCTAGGGCTGTGGTCAAAGATTCTCACGTAGTGTGGGCAAAGGCAAGGATCAGTGGGAGTGCTGCTGAGAGAGCATATCTGCCTGTGTCCCACTGGCCCCGAGGCAGTCTCCTTTGTGATGCAGGCTTGGGCAGGCCTTGGGCAGTCACACACCGGAGCACCTGGGCAGCCGGTGGGGGGGGGGGCACATTTTGCTTCCATATTCCCCTTTCTCCATGGAGGAAAGATCTGAGCAGAGCTCCCCTGAAACAAGAGGGAGGTGATCCTACCTGATTTCTCCCGGTAAACTGCTGCTCCGTAGGAACCCTATGATAAATAAAAGCGGTTTAAAAAAATTTGCAACTAAATGACTGCAGAGCACTGATAACAAATACAGCCTAATAAACACAGAGTCACAACCCGGCAAAGAACCCCAGGTTTGAGGGGAAAGGGGAACACGTGTTTGTTTAATCTGTGTACCTGACAGACTTGAAATACTATATGTCCCAGCAAATACCACCCTGCCCTTCCCTGGAGGCCACTGTGCTTCTGGTTCAGGATGAGATGAAGACTAGGAGATTAAACTTGAAAAAAAGCCAAAGGTCACAGACCAAAATGATCCCAAACTCCCAGGTAGGTCTCCAATCTCCAAAGGCTTGTGGAGTTTCTCCAAACAAGAGGAGACAGGGGAACGCGGATATCATCAGCCACGCCTCCCCATCTACCAATAGGACCTACTTTCAATTGCTTATTTCATGACAGAAGCCTGAATGTGGCATTTTCCATTTAAACAAATGAGGTGCTTTTTCTCTATTTCCTTGTTTTCATTCCTCCTCCCACCTCCTCCCCTCATCCTGCAAAGGCAGAATTGTTGAATAAGTAGACACAACCAAAATGACACCGAGGTGACATTTTTTAAAAAATCACCTATCCTCACTTTGACTCTGTTGCTTATATTAGCATAGTCTTGATTTCCTGTCTCTCACACGGTGCAAGGTAAAAAATTTCATTGGGCTATTAAAACCAAAGAAGAATGCGAAGTAAATCTAAAGACTCCAGGTTTCTAGCTGTTACGGGAAGAACTCTTCATGTGTGGACCACGGTCCATCATTTATACACACTCACGTTTTTTACCTGGGAAAAGTCCATTCTTCAGGTCCCTGGGGTCTTTAAACGTTTATACTGTTTCACGTTCTCAGTGTAAACTGTTATTCCCAATATGGTTGCCTGCTTCTAGGAATGAATAGAAAGGATGCAATAAGCACAGGCTAGTGTCTTAGGGAATTTGGTAAGAACACACCGTAGGAAGAGTAAATACGATTTCTGATCTTGAGTACTTTTCAGCTTCATTGGTGAAGGTGCACACATTTGTTTTTGCTGCTGTTGCTGCTGTTCAACTTCCATCCCTTACAGAGAAGTTCTGGTTGAAATCATAAGGGCAGTTCAGAGAGGAAAAGAGCTATGTGGACAATGGCAGGGAAAGCTTCATGGGGGAGGTGAGGGCAGAGCCAGGCCTTGAAGGAAGGAGCAAGCTTTTACATATCTAGAAGGGGGGACAATACCAAGAGGTACTGAGCACAGCATTAAAAAAGGTGGGGGGGCCTGGGTGGCTCAGGTCATGATCTCAGAGTCCGGGGATAGAGCCCACATCACGCTCCCTGTTCAGTGGGGAGCCTGTTTCTCCCTCTCCTAGTTCAGGCTTTCTCTTGGTATCTCTGCTGTCATCTTTGTCTGTCTCTCTCTCTCAAATAAATACAATCTTAAAAAAAAAAAAAGAAAGAAAAGAAATGAGGAAAAATCAGCTTTAAGAGTGAGTGAAGCACCCAGAGGGTACTTGAATAATGAGGAAGCTGTGCGTATACCAATGGAGGGCGTGTGTCACTGACTCTGTCATAAATATCCTTGATCGATTCGAGAATATCTGGAGAAAAATCAGAAATTCTGCAAAAATGTATCTTAAGGTTCCCCATCTACCAGGGAGGAACGAAAGACTGAATTTTAAGGAGACTGCTGATGCAAATGCTTAAAGATATAGTTGCCCACCCTTGTCACCCACATAGCTGCCTTGAGGCCTTGGGCACGATTTCTAATGTCTTTGTTTCCAAAAACTTTTGTTCCACTATCTACAGCTTGCAAGCTCTCTTACTCTTACAGGCCAGGAAAAGCAGGAAGTCTGGTAGAATCCTAAAATGCAAATGGGAACTAGGGTAATCTAGGGAGGGAAAAACAACAGAGACTTTGGACAGAAACAAACTGAGGGACTTGGAGGGAGGGGGGTGGAGGGATGGGAGAGCCTGGTGGTGGGTACTGGGGACACCTAAAGCGGGGAGCACTGGGTGTGGGGAATGGGGAATGAATCTTGAAACACTGGAAAAAAAAATTTAGTAACAATTAAAAAAAAAAAAAAAAAAGAATCCTAAAATGCGAGGACAAGACACATTTCTGCCTCCAGAGGGCACCTGCTGCTTTCACAAAAAGAAGGATAACGTCTGCCTGCTAGGCTGTGGGGTCCAACAGACTGTTTTAAATGCTGCTGCACTTGCTTTTTCCTTCAGACCTGAGGATGTTCCTTGAAGATCTAGGGAGAGACTTGGCCTTAGGGGCAGCATTCATTTAATCCCCCCAAAAAATAAAAAGAAGGAGCATTGTGCCCCATTCAGTCTCTTCTGCCTTTTGTTTCCCTTTCCAGAGCAAGAGAGAGTGTGAGAGCAAGCACACGGGGTAGGGGGGAGGGCCAGAGGAAGAAAGAGAAACTCTTAATTAAGCAGCAGCCAGGCTCAGCTTAGAGCCCCACCCAGATCAAAGCGCCAGCTCACCAGCTGCTAGAATGACTCCCATACCTATCTCTAGGCTGTGCTTCTCCTGATCCTCAATTTTCAACTCTCTCTGAGCTGAGATCAAGAGTCAAAAGCTTCACTGACTGAACGACCAGGTTCAGTTTTAAATACGCCCCTATCCTTTCCCACTGGCACCATTTCATTTCCGGGCCTCAGGGGTTCTTGCCAGACATTTTTCTTAAGGATTGAAATGTATTCAATTCTACATCTTATTGTTTGCATAGGTATAATGTTTACTGGTTCAAATTCAGAAAAACTTGAAAGGCTCCCTCCTACCCCCCTCACTACCTTTCCATCCCAGATGCAAGCACTGTCTTTAGCTCCTCTTGAATCCTTCCCAGAGGCATGTTCACACACTACATAACATCTTTACACAACTCTTGCATCTTGCCTTTCTCATGTCATGTATCCTAGAGATCTTTCCATGTTGGCACATAAAGAGCTTCTTCCTTCTTTTTACTGCTCTTCGCATTCCATTGTATAGATGCATTATGAGCCCTTAAACTTCTAGGTCCCCCTCTTTATGGACATTTAAGGAGTTTTTAAATCTTCTGCTACTGTAATAAAGGTGGTAAAGAACAACTTTGTTCTTAGGTCACTTCACACAGGTGTTAACTGATCAATGGGCGTATACTTTTAAAAATATGGCTACTAAAACACTTAAAATGACATATGCCCTTCCTATTCTATTCTACTGGTCAGCCTGACCTAGATCCTTCCTCTTTCCCCTCTCATCTCCTCCAAGGCCAAATGCTCCCTCTCTGGCCTCAGACCACAGGGATTCTAGCCCCTCCCACCCTACCCACCTCTCATTCTTTTTGAGATTCGGCTTCAAACTCTTGGAGGCCTTAAGAGATTTGGCTTCCTTACTCAAAAGTCTACCTTCCTTTACCACCCCTGAGGGCAGGGCCTCTGCTCTCCCGTTTCCTCCTTAGGACACAGGGGCATTACCTGGTTCAGTACCCTTAGCCAAATCAAGGCATGAGAGTGGAAAAGTCCCAAGATCCAGTCTCAAGGATAGAGCTGCTGACCTACAATAATGCAGGTGAACGAGTTCAAATTTTAAGAGAAAAGTGGCTACGTTTCACCTGAATTCAGAATGTCAATTACATTTTCCCTGCAAATAATAGTAACAAGAAAAAGAATGTAAAAGAATCATAAACACAGGAGAAACGTCATTTGACTTAAACCTCTGAGCGGTCCCCATCCTCATAGGGAACCCCTGGCCCTGGGAGCCCCCGGTCCGGAGCCCGCGGGAGAGAAGCCGCAGCGACAGCGCCCCCCGCCGCCACTGGGCGCGGGTCAGGGGGCCGGGGGCCTGGACCTACTCACCCGCCCGCGGACAGTCGGCAGGAAGGGCGCCCAAGAGACGAGCGGGAGCGGCTCTGCCCGGCGCGGGGAGGGATTCCGGGGAAAGCGAAACTGAAACTTTATGGCCCAGGACTGAGGGGCGCGACTCGGCCGGGCTGCTTCGGAGCGCGTTGCCCAGAGCCATGGCTTCCGCCCTGTGCCCGCCGTCCCCGCTGCTCGTGCGGGTGTCCGAGTCCAGCCGTCGAACACGCTGGAAGCTGGAAATCTACTTCCAGAGCCAGAGGTCCGGCGGCGGGGAGTGCACTGTCCAGCCCCTCTGCCACAGGGACCAGGTCACCTTCCTGGTGAAGTTCGTGGACCGGGCAGGTGAGAGGAGGTGCAGAGGAGCCTGGCCCCGCGGGACTCCAGGCAGACCCAGCTCCTGCCGGCCCAGGAGAGAGGGCGGGACAAAGTATGGCACCATCGGATGGGGGCAGGAACTGGGGGTTGCTGCTGCCTGAACACACAGCCCGATAGGGAGGATAGAGCCCAAGAGTGCCCAGTTGGCGATCATTTTAAAGTTGATGCTTTCCAGGATCCTCACTCAAACTCAAATTTCTCAGCTCTGGGGTGGATACCTTTCCCTCCCCCCAGACACCTGTAAACTCTTGTCATTTAAGTATTCCATTTTTAGGTTTTAATTATCCCCTTGATTTGTTTTTGAGAATTACAAAAGAAATATATATATATATATATATATATATATATATATATATATATATATACTCTCTGTAGCAAAGTAGGAAAGAGTAAATAAAACCACCTAGAGATAAACAATATGGCATATTTTTTAGCAGCTTTTTTCTATGACTGTCAATCAACATATATTTACAAAATTCTGAGGTTGAACCTTTGATTCCTGCTCTTTTCACTTAACTTTATATAATGCATATTATTCCATATCACTGAAGTGGGAAACTGGAGACAGTTTCAGAAATGTGACTTTTAAAGAATGTATTCCCTTATCATGAGCTTCGCATTTCTACACTGAAACATAAGCTGGGGGTGCCCGGATGGCTCAGTCAGCTAAACATCCACTTTCAGCTCAGGTCCTAATCCCAGAGTCCTCCCATCAAGTCTGGCTGCAGGCTCCCTGCTCTATGGGGAGTTTCCTTCTCCCTCTGCCCCTCCCCACTGCTCATGCTGGAGCACATGCAAGCGTGCACGCTCTCTTTCTCTCTTTCTCTCTCAAATAAATAAATAAAATATTTAAAAACAAACAAAAACATAAACTGCCCACATCAGAGTTTGACTGCACAGTGCCCTGTCCCCAACCCACCATGCCAGGATGCAGCAAGCTGCCTCCTTGGGAAGCTGCTGGGGCAGTTACAGACACATGAATAAGAGATTTATTTAAAGTCTTTCCCATGTGTATGTTTGTCTATAATGTCTCCACCAAAGCTAAAGAGAGAGTCTTGAAGAAAGAAAAGCATCAGATTATGGTTGAAGACAAACTTGTGACTATTTTTCTGGAACCCACTGAAAATCCAATGGAGAAGAATGCAAGAATCGGAACATCTTTGTTGCCACAATCACAGGAAGGGGTGAGTTCTGGTGAAAAGCAACAAAAGGAAGAATATATTCCTGGCATTATGGATTCCTCTCTCCAAAAGGTAAGGTTTGAAAGGGTAGTGGGGAGTGTATTCCTGCACCTTCCTCTCCATTCACCAGACCTTTCATTATTGATCTGCCCGCCACTTGCTGATGACTTACTAGGAGGCAGGCCCTCTTTTGGGGATGGGGACCCAGAAATGAACACAATAGACAAAAACCCTGCTGGATGTGTAGGTACATAGAAAGACAACAAGCAAGTAAACGAAATAAAAGAAACAATTTCAAAAAAGAAAAGAAAAGAAAGAAACAATTTCAGGCAGTGATTAGTGCTAAGAAGAAAATAGAATAGGGTTTGGCCTTCGAGGGCGACAGGGCCAAAGTGAGGAAGGGGAAAGAGGTGGTGCCCAGAAGTCAGAGCAACTTCTCTGAGGAGGTCACATTCGGCCTGAGACCTGAGTGATGAGGAGGAGTCAGCCATGTAGTCATTTGACAAATCAATATCAACTGCCTGTCATGTGCCAGGCACAGGCACGGGAGCTGGGGATATAGCCAGGAGGATAGATGGTGAACTGACAGATCATTATTTTTTTTCAGACCATTATTTTAAATAAGATATCAGGGGAAAAACCTCTCAAATGAGGTAATGTCTGAGTAGAGACATGAACGAAGTAAGGGAGGTAGCTAAGTGAGGTAGGAATGTTCAAGGCACAGGGAAGCACCTGTGTAAAGGCTCTGAGACAGAAGCTTCTATCCTGAACCCCAGGGGCTTCGAGGAGGGAGACCCTTGTGGCTATAAGGCAGTAGGGAAGGGAGAGAATGACAGGAGAGGAACTTGGAGAAGCAGCAGAAGTCAGGACTTTGGGGGATGAAGGTAGGACTTTGGATTTTAACTTCAATCTTAGGGGATTCATCTGCTGGTTTTGAGCCAGGAGAGTGGGGTGATCTGGTTTATATATCTAGAGGCTCACTTTGGCTGCTGTGTGGAGGACTGCGGATAGGAAGGGGCCAGAGTGGAAACAAGGTGAGAACCCAGATGGGAGGGGTTGCCACAGGCCAGGAGCAAGATGACAGGGGCTTGGACTCTGGGTGGTCCTGATGGAGGTGGATTTGGGAAACATCTGTAGGAAGATCTGAACAAAGGACGTTACAAGTGGAGGAAATAGCATATGGACAAAACTAGGAAGAGAACAAAACATAGAAATTTTGCTTTTCTATTACGTTCAGTTTGCATCTGTCCTTTTTAGCTTCATCTGGTGTTTTGTCCTATATTTGAGCTTCTAAAGGACAGAACTTAGAGGGCCCAGCAACACTGCATACATTTAGGTATTTAGTTTTTCTAAAAAGGGGAGGGGTACTGAAGATGAAAAAAAGCAGCAAATAGGAAAAAACAACCGCTTCAGATTTATGGCTCCCCTTGAAACTCACAGACTCTTTTGGGAACCACAGCAACTTGCCCAGAAAGCTGATGTACCTTCCCTCTACCCCATTCCCCAGCAGTGGAGATAGAGGACGGCTCTAGAATCCAGACTTTTTGTTCACATCACTTTTTAAATATGCTCATGCCCAGGCTCTACATTTACAACAGAATCTCTGGAGTCATACCTGGGCCTTGGCTTTTTGTTTGTTTGCTTTTCTTTTGTTTCGGTTCCCCAGGTGATTCTAATGTGCAGAAAGAGCTGAGAACCTCTAGGCTGTACCTTGCCGCATCCTCTGCCAAAAAGACTTGAAAGAAGTCACCCTCTGGTTGTTTCTGTGATTTCAAGACACTGTCTTGATAGGAGACTGGAGGGCTGACATCCGAGAGATTTTATTATTCCTTTTAAAATTTCAGATCTTTCTTAGTGTCACAGCGGACCTGAACTGTAACCTATTCTCTAAAGAACAGAGGGAACACATAACCACTATCTGCCCCAAGGTAAAAAAGATGGAAGGGGATGATGGAATTGAGAAGGTGTGTGGTACCTTCGGAGAAATTGAAAAAATACATCACTTCCTGAATAAGCAACTCCAAGAAAGTGGGTACAAATATGAATCTTCCCCTTTGACAACGGAGAGGAAGCCCCTCCATCAGCAGGACCAGAAGAACAGCCGTGTTTTCCCCTTCGAACCAAAAACCGAGGCCGAAGACGAAAGCACCTGTCTTGAAATTCCCTTGTCTTTTTTTGAGTATTTCCAATATACCTATCCTGATAAAATAAACTTGATACAGAAAAGATTTGGTGTGAAAATAAAAATAACCATTCAGGAGAGTTCTCTGAATACTGTCTGTATAGACTTCACCTCCAACCCATCAGGTGACCTCAAAGCTGCTAGAGAGACTTTTGTTAGTGAATTTCAGGAAACTGTGGGATCTCTGGAGCAGAAATGTGTTGTTTTCGGAGAGCAGGCAAATAAGGTCAAACAGGAATTGAATCAACGGTTTACAAAGCTCCTTATAAAGGAGAAAGGAGGAGAATTAACTCTCCTTGGGACCGAAGATGACATTTCTGCTGCCGAATATTTTTTGGCCCTAAAAGCCTCTGAAAGTCTTGTCATGGGCCCTGTGAAAATATCGATTCCCACATGCATGATGAATGGAATTGAAGTTGACACTGTTCCCTATACGCTTCTACAAGCGGAATTACTCCAGGAGATGACAGAGATAGAAAAAAAGTACAATACTCAAAGTAAGGTTTGGGGAGACACTAAGAAAACCCACATTGTCTTTGACCCTAAGGATAAGGAATTCAATCTGTCTGCCCATGCTTATTCAAGTTTCATTGATGCCTATCAACATGTATCAAGTCAGCTGATGAGAGAAGTTCTGTCACTGAAACCTCTGGGCGAAGAGAGAGAGCACTTACCTCAGACCAAGTTTGCTGATGACTTTAGAAAAAAAAATCCGCATGTACACTTTGTACTAAATCAAGAGTCAGTGATTTTGATTGGGTTGCCCAATCACCTTGCGAAGGCCAAGCAGTGTATCTTTAAAAAAGTGGAAATGTCCCCGTTAGCTGGAGATCAAAGAAATGTGGACCAAGATAAACCCATGGACATTGAGAGTAATGATTCAAAAATAGTTTCACCAACATTCCAGCACTCTGCCAGTTCTGGGGCGTCAGGAGTGGACAAGGAAGAGGATATATGTAGCATCTGTATGGACATCATTAGTAACAGACAAGTGCTGTCGAAGTGCAGGCACGCGTTCTGCACCTCTTGTATCAACACAGCTTTTTCCTATAAGCCGATCTGTCCTGTGTGCCAGACTTCCTATGGTATCCAGAAGGGCAACCAGCCAGAGGGAACCATGACTGTCACTGTCCGAGAAGACTCACTTCCGGGCTATGAATCCTGTGGCTCCATTGTGATTACTTACGACATGAAAGGAGGCATACAAACAGTAAGTGTTTCTGAGGTACATGGGTTTCTTTCCAGTATGGTACAATTATCAGAGCAAGAGATGGTTCTGGTACTGATTACTGAATATCTCAGGGAATTATTTCCATGTATATTTCCATGTGCAAGGGCTTTAAATAGGAATAATAATAATATCAGTAATGAAGGTAGCAATGTTCGCTTATAACTTAGATAACTTTTGTTAGGCAGAGAAAGAGTGGGTGGTGATTATGTGTTAGAATGGGGCAAGTCAGAAGACGGGTAGTGTTTCCAGCGTGAATTTAGGGAAAGAGAAATATGAATTATTGGGAATATATGCAAACTTTCAATATTTTTTGTTTGTTTTTGATTTACTCTATCTGCAAATGAGTACATCTATCTGAATAGTAAACTTTAGACTTGGGAGTCTTTTCATGTGATATTTTCTTATCTTCATACAGAAAGAGCACCCAAACCCAGGAAAGAAATACTTTGGAATGCAACTGGGAATATATGCAAACTTTCAGTATTTTTTGTTTGTTTTTGATTTACTCTATCTGCAAATGAGTACATCTATCTGAATAGTAAACTTTAGACTTGAGAGTCTTTTTATGTGACATTTTCTTGTCTTCATACAGAAAGAGCACCCAAACCCAGGAAAGAAATACTTTGGAACGCAGCGAAGAGCATACTTGCCTGATAATGAGGAAGGAAAGGAGGTTTTGAGACTGCTTCGTAGAGCCTTTGATCAAAAGCTGATTTTCACAGTGGGGGATTCTCGAATGCTGGGAATCTCCGATGTCATTACATGGAATGATATACACCACAAAACGTCTCCTGTTGGGGGACCACAAATGTGAGACACCTTCTGAAATATCATGATTGCTAAACAGGATTTAGACTTTGTAAAATATGGCAGTTTGAAGAGGTGGCTAGAAGGAACCTTTTAGCAGTGGGGTTGGATACAGTAAAGTATTTTTTGAAGTAAAGGTGGCATACAATGTTACATTAGTTTCAGGTGTACAATAGTTGATTTCACAATTCTGTACATGACTCGGTGCTTACCACATAAGTGTAGTTACCATCTGTCATTTATTTTACAACCGGAAATTTGTATCTTTTAGTCCCCTTCATCTCTTTTGCCTATCCTCCCAACGTCTAGCCCCTTTCCCCTAGCAACAGTTTGTTCTCTGTTTTTTTGAGACTGTTTCTGTGTGTGTGTTGTATTTTAGATTCCACATATAAGTGAAATAATATGGTATTGGTCTTTCTCTGGCTTATTTCACCCAGCCTAATAACCTGTAAGTCTATCTATGTTTTCACGAATGGCAAGATTTCATCCTTTTTTATGGCTTAATATTATTCCATTATATGGAAAAATATACATATTATGTATTATGTACATAATCTTCTTAACCCATAGATATTCGGGTTGCTTACATGGCTTGACTATTGGAAATAAGGCTGCAATATACATAGGGGTGCATATATCCTTTAGAACTGTGTTTTTGTTTTCTTTGAGTAACCCAGCAGTGGAATTACTGGATCATACAGTATTTCTATTTTTGACTTTTTGGGGAGCCTCCATACTGTTTCTATAGTGCTTGCACCAATTCACATTCCCATCAACAATACATGAGGGTTCCCTTTTTTGCACATCATTGCCAACACCTATTTCTTGTCTTTTTGATAGTAGCCATTCTGACAAGTGTGAAGTGATATCCCATTGTGGTTTTGATTTGCCTTTCCCTGATGATTAGCGATATTGGGCATCTTTTCATGTGTTTGTTGGCCATCTGTCATGTCTTCTTTGAAAAATGTCTATTTAGATCTTCTGCTCATTTTTTTTTTAAAGATTTTATTTATTTGACAGAGAGAAACACAGCCAGAGAGGGAACACAAGCAGGGGGAGTGAGAGAGGGAGAAGCAGGCTTCCCGCCAAGCAGGGAGCCCGATGTGGGGCTCGATCCCCGGGTCTCCGGGATCATGACCTGAGCTGAAGGCAGTCGCTTAACCAACTGAGCCACCCAGGCGCCCCTTCTGCTCATTTTTAAATCAGGTTATTTGTGGGTTTCTTGGTGTTGAGCTACAATGAGTTCTTTATATATTTTGGATACTAACCTCTTATCAGCTTTATCATTTGCAAGTATCTTCTCCTATTCAGTAGATTGCCTTTTTGTTTTACGGCAAAAGCTTTTTAGTATAATGTAGTCCCAATAGTGCATTTTTACTTTTGTTTCTCTTGCCCGAGGAGCATATCCAGAAAAAAGTTACTAAGACCAATGTCCAAGAGATTACTATCTGTGTTTCTTTGAGGAATTTTCTTTTCAAGCCTTATATTTAGATCTTTAATCCATTTTGAATTTATTTTTGTGTATGGTTTAAGAAAGTGGTCCAGTTTTACTCTTTTCCATGTAGCTGTCCAGTTTCCCCAACACACTTATTGAAGAGATTGCCTTTCTGATTACATATGATTGCCTCCTTTGTGGTAGATGAATTGACCATATAAATGTGGGTTTATTTCTGAGCTCTCTGGCTCAATTGATCTATGTGTCTGTTTTTGTGCTGGTACCATGCTGTTTTAATTACTATAGCTTTGTGGTATAGCTTGAAATCTGGAATTGAAACAACACTAGCTTTGTTCTTTTTTCTTAAGATTGCTTTGGCTATTTGGGGTCTTTTGTGATTCCGTACAAATTTTAGGATTAAGTGTTGAAGTTCTGTGAGAAATACTATTGGTAATTTGAGAGAGATTGCATCGAATCTGTAGATTGCTTTGGGTAGTATGGAAATTTTAACAACTGTAATTCTTTCAATCCATGAGCATGGTATATTTTTTCATTTGTTTGTGTTATCTTCAATTTCTTTCATCAGTGTTTTACAGTTTTTGGAATATAGGTCTTTCACCTTCTTGATTAAATTTATTCTTAGGTACTTTATTCTTTTTGTTGCAATTGTAAATGGGATTGTTTTCTTAATTTCTCTTTCTGATTTGTTATTAGTGTATAGAAATACAACATATTTGTGTATATTAATTTTTGTATTATGCAACTTTACTGAATTCATTTATTAAATACAGTAAAGTATTTTGAGAGAGACACTGGTCTGGAATAATAATATCATAAAGCAGAAATATTGGTTCTATCACCTTCCACCCTCCAAACCACAACGTGTCACACAGTTACTAAATTTTGCATTAAAGGGAGGGAACTTCAGAATCTAGGATGAATGGTATTTAAGGTGATTTACTTTGGCATTTCCTATCTATTTGGCAGATAGATCCTAGCAATGTTGTTTACTTTGCCTTCTTTTAAAATCACCCTTTTATTCTCCCCTCCTAATGGTCCATAGAGATCCTAAATTCACTTGGCCAACAGTACTCTAGGAAAAGTCTCAGTTAATTAATTAACCCAATTAATGAGTTAATACAACTCATTAACTGAGTTGTATTATAGGTAATCCAATTGTTCTTTCCTTACTCTTTATGAAATTCAAATAGGATGCCTCAGACCCTTACTGTTCAAAAGGGAGTGCATCCTGCGACTTTTGAAAATTTCCCAAATTAGAACATTTTCCTGTAGAATATGATCACCCCTCATAATATATATTGTAATATGACTTTAGGAGAGTCACTATTTACCATGAGCTGAAAAATTTTTTAAAAGTCGTATTGGAAGAGAGATCCTGGGCAGACAGCTAGGCTCATTTACCAGCTAAATAACTCACATCTACACACTCACAAGTGATTGTAAGTCATCCGCTTTCAGGCTTGTTTTTGAATGTTTGCAACAGTGAATGTTAATGCCAGGAATCTACTGTACAGATTCTCTAATACCACTTATGAAGAAGCTAAGGGGCTTTTTCCTTCTGCAGGTATGGCTATCCTGATCCTGATTATCTGAAAAATGTCAAACAGGAGCTAAAAAATAAAGGAATTGAGTAAGAAGACCACTGGAGGGATGTCTTGAGCCAAGCTTTCAAAAGACACAGTTGAAGAAACACCTTTAAAATTTTTTTCATCTCAGTGGAGAACCTGGGTGGCTCCGTGGGTAAGCATCTGCCTTCGTCTCAGGTCATGATCCCAGGATCCAGGGATAGAGCCCTGAGTCAGGCTCCCCGCTCAGCAGGAAGTCTGCTTCTCCCTCTCCCACACCCCCTGCTTGTGCTCTCTCTCTCTCTTCCTTTGTCAAATAAATAAATCTTAAAAAATTTGTTTTTCATCTCAAGAAGCGGTCTGTGTAAGAATAAGAATGTGCTAGTCTGTCATTTCTGGAGTGTTACCTTTTATGGACGAAAAAACTCCAAAGATTTGTGTGATTTTGTAGGTGTTGTTCCTCATTCTTGGGTCATTTTTGATTGTGGAGGGGAAGTGCTATGGGTCTGAAGTCATCCTCTGTGTTCCTCATTTGAAACAGTAGCTGTCAATCGATCCTCTTTCTACTGCCATCTCTGAGGCAGGCTTTTGGTTTTTTGTTTGCTCCTTAAGTACCCTAAGAGTAAAATCGTAGTGTGAAGGCAGGGGGTGGGGGGAACTTTGGTTACAGAAAATCAGAAACACACATTCCCCTCCTTCCCTCATGGTCAGAAAAGTGGTGAGAAGCAGAGATTGGCGACCCTTGGTAACAAATGGAGTAAGGCTATTACTCTTCACAATACAGAATCTGATACACAGTTGGGGCTTCATAGTTTTTTGCTGCCTGACTCAGGTTGCTCATCGCCCAGTTGAGGGACACATGTGTTCCCTAAATCTTCGACAGAGGCAAGAGTTAGGAAGCCATTTCTGGAGACCTCACCACTTGATTGGCAAAACTGAGTTTCTTACTCCAGTACACTTAGCCTCTGAACTCTGAAGTTTGGCCAGGCCTCTAATTTGTCTTTGCTCCCTCCTGATTCTTAAAATCTGCCATATGGGGTGCATTTTCCCCATCATACTGATGCTACTGAAAATGTTTCCAAACATTTTTTCCCTATGGGTATTACTGTATCTTTAAGTATACTCTGCTTCCAGTTTAACAGATAAACAAGCTTACTGTAGTTTCCATAGAAACTTTCTCAGTAGTGCAGCGCCCCCCTAGTAGTTTTCCTATTCTTTTTACTAAAGTCCCACCAAGTCCTGTTTTCTCCCTTAAAATCTATCCATGATACTCTCTGTGGACAGACACAAAGCAAGTTGAGCCGACTATTAGGAATATATGGCATGTCAAGATGTACTTTTAAGTGCTTCTGAAAATTATACCAGCAAATTATCTGGTTATCTATGTCCCAGCATCTCTCCACAGAAGTCTTTTTCTTTTCCTAAAGATACACATATACACACGTCTACATTTGTCAATCAGATGGTAATAGCTAATATTTATTACAGATTTATTTTATCCTCTTTATAAGAATTTTGTATCTGTGATTAATACTATTAATACTATCCCCATTTTATAACTGAGAAAACTGAAGCACAGAGAGGGTGAGTACATTGACAAAGGTCACATAGTTTCTAAGTAGTAGTTTTAGGATTTGAAGAAGACAGTGGCCCCAAGGCTTCCACACCTCAGAGCTACCCTGCCTCCTAGAGGGAACGTCTCCATGGGCTGGCTGAGGAGTTCCCATTATTTTAGGTTTCTCTCAGAAATGGATTCCTGCACAGTGCTCAGAGTAGATTTCTTCCAAGGAAGTCCTATTTGGAGAACTTAAAAACCCAGAATCTTTTCCTTTCTCCAGAGAGCTAAGGAAGTTTAAGTTAAATGGTAGGTCTTTTTTTTTTTTTTTTTTTAAAGATTTTATTTATTTGACAGAGAGAAACACAGGCAGAGAGGGAACACAAGCAGGGGGAGTGAGAGAGGGAGAAGCAGGCTTCCTTCCAAGCAGGGAGCCTGATGTGGGACTCGATCCCGGGTCTCTGGGATCATGACCTGAGCCGAAGGCAGTCGCTTAACCAACTGAGCCACCCAGGTGCCCCATGTCTTCTTTTTTCTAATCAGGTTATACATTTAGTTTTTGATGATTCATTGAAGTCTTTACTGTTATGATGGTTTTGTGTCCACTGATCTTTTAGCTGAATTTGCTTCAAAAAAGCAGTAGTCTGGGTCCTGCTAAGATCCTCGACTGCAATGTGTGTGCAAAGGCAAATTTCATGGTAAGAGTGGTTGGTGAGCCTTTGGATTACTGTTCTCGTTCTGTGGAAGGTATTATCATCTGTATCTTCTTTAAGTAAAATTACATCTGGAGGTGCCTGGGTGGCTCAGTCAGTTAAGTGTCTAACTCTCAATTTTGGCTCAAGTCATGATCTCTCGGTTGCGGGATGGAGCCCTGAGTAGGGTTCCACGCTCAGCAAGGAGTCTGCCCATCCTTCTCCCTCTGCTCCTCCCTACCTCCCTGCTTGCTCTCTCTTTCTCTCAGACAAATTAAAAAGAGAAATAATAAATAAATAAATAAATAAATAAATAAATAAATAAATAAATTTTAAAAATCTTACAAAGAAGGAAAGTTATATCCATACAGGAAGGGACTATCTGTGTTCCTCCCTGTACTCCTCTCTTCTCTCGCCTTGGGATGAGACTGTGGGAGTTCTCCCCAAACCACCAGTCTACAGCAATGCACCATGAATGTGGATGTCTGTAGTTGAGTTTGTGTGTAGCTGTAGTATCGCAGTAAAATGTAACAGGTTTGACTTCACTGCCACAAATTCCAGCTGTGAAAATCACATTCTTAATATTTTTTCTCCTTAATATATTATAAAATAAAAGTAGGCTACAGCCTTCATCTCTCCTCCCCTTCTAGAGAAAGTGGATGCCATACTCCACCAAGTTGCATTTGCCCCCTCCTTGCTCCTAGAGTTTCTTTTTCACCTTTCCAGTATCAGTGCTGGATTGCCCAGTGGCTCACTGGGTACCAGCAAATCAGGGCACCCTCTCTCCAAAGGAAAAAGAGCATTGAAAATAATATTAAGACATTCGATGTTTTTCTAAAGATGGAAAGCTTCTGCATCCAATTCCCATGGGTGGGTTTTCCTTCCATACATCCAAGCAATTCTTTGAGACCAGTTGGGGTGTTAAATGGTCACCAGATACCCAAAATGGTGGTTGTGAGGCTAACTAGGACATCTGACCCTAGGTGAGACCAACAATATAAACATTTCCCAGAACTCGGAGCTGGAAAACACCCCACCGGCCCTGGCTGTTTGCAAAGCAATAATAAATCCCCCCCCCCCCC
>PITA01009119.1:0-19015 GCA_004023965.1 Spilogale gracilis | reverse complement strand
AGGGACCGGACTGTAGCCAGTGGTCGCTATAATAAACCTCTCACTGTTTAACCCTTAAACAATGGCGGTGATTCACTGAGCACACACTATAACAGGGGTTCCTATATTTCAACTCAGTTCTGACACACTCTCCCCAGAGACTGCGTCAGATTCCACAGGCTAACGGGACTGCATCCCCACAAGACTTCCCTCTCCTTCGGATGCCAAAAGCAAGCGTGGGATGTTGCCTGTGCTTCTGGCTGAATAGCTGTAAATCTCTGGTTCCCCATGACCCCTTCCTTAGGTTTGCTTACTTTGCTAGAGTGGCTCACAGAACTTGGGAAAGCAGTTTACTCATTACAGCACTGGTTCATTATAAAAGCATATAACTCATCAATTTCCAGATGGAAGAGATGCATAGGGCAAGGTATGGGTAAAGGGCATGGAGCTGCCATGGCCTCCAAGCAAACCACTATGCCCAAATCTCCACCTGTTCACTCACCTGGAAGCTCTTCAAACGCTGTCCTTTTCTGGTTTTTATGAAGGCTTCAAAACATAGGCCCAATTGATCAAATCTCCAGTCATTTGTGATTGAAGTCAACCTCCAGCCTCCCCGCCTCCCTGCCTCCCCAGAAGTCCGGGATTGGGACTAAAAGTTCCAGCCTTCCAATCATGTAGTTGATTCCCCTAGCAACCATCCTTAGGTCATCTCATTAACAAAAGACATCTTTATCACTCTTAGCCATTAGGAAATTGCAAGGATTTTAGGAGCTCTGTGCCAGAAAGAGGCTGAAGACCAAATATACACTTCTTATGATAAATCACAATACAGAGAGCACTAAAGCAGTCCTTAGGAGAAAACCCAAACCTTTGTTGGGCTTCCTTACACTTATCTTATGGATTAGTACTATTTTTGCTTTGATTTCCCTATGGGAGTTGGGCACGATTTCCTTTACTACTGACTGGGGTCCTGAGTCCTCAATTGAGTCCAATGCACAGAGACTTAGGGCAAAGGTCACTTGTTAACATTTCTGGGGGGAGAAGCAAGCCCAGGTCAGGGAAGGTAGTAAGGACAAACAAAAAGAGAAGCCAGGAAAACTAAGAAGCAGTGCAATGCAGGTGATGACCTTGGCCAGAGAGAGCTTTGAAAAGATCTAACATGTCACTCAGCTGCTTCATTCACTTGGCATATGTGTTGAAAGAGACTGTAGGAAGTATTTTGTTTATTGTTTATTTCATAGAGGAGGAAACTTGGTTTCATTTCCTGGGAAAACAGCAGACAATGTAAAACCGATTACATTTATAGCACATTAAAATGTGGTCTTTAGTGGCACCTCTGACTTCTCCCTGTCCTTCCTGTGTATCATCATCACCAGCCTTGTCTCTCCTTCACTTCAAATCTCACTGCCCACTTGGCATCTTCATAGTTCTCTCACCATAATCTCACCTCGAAAGTCTCTCTCGGTCCCCATCCCCCTCCCTTATGTAACTTGAAACAGCCTTTTGAAAAGCAATAGCTCTGGAACTCCTGGGTGGCAGAGTTGGTGAAGCATTCACTCTTGGGTTCAACCCAGGTTCTGATCTCAGGGTCATGAGATTGAGCCCCACATTGGACTCTGTGCTGCTTTCAGATTCTTTCTCCCTCTCCCTCTGCCCCTCCTGCTCATGCTCTCTTTTTCTCTCTAAGATAAATAAATAAATCTAAAAATATATATTTAAAAAAAGAAAAACAATAGCTCTGATCTCATCATTCCTCTGAAATATGCCTTCAGTCACTCCCTGATAACTAAAGCAAACTTGATCTTGGGTCAGAATCACTGGAGGGCTCAATAAAACATAGAATGCCAAGACCTCCCCCCCCCCCGCTACCCCCACCAGAGTTTCTAAGCCTGTAGATGTGAGATTGGGCCCCAGAATTTGCATTTCTGATAAGTTCCAGCTGAGGCTGATGCTGGTGGTCTGAGCACCACATTTTGAGGACCACTGGCTTAGAACATAAAGTTCCAATGCCACAGCATGGCCATTAGGGATTCCTCATTCTATTTTGCTTACCTCATGTCCCTTCCTCTCCACCAAGCCCTACAGTCTACTCACACCAGACTACCAGCATATTCTGGCCTTTGCTCTACCTGTCCTCTCTAGAATGCCCCTCTGCCTCATTCTCTGCTTAGAAATGTCCTAATTCTTCATTCTAGGTCTCACCCAAATGTCACTACTATGGGAACTTTTCTTCAATCTTGTCTTCAGATGTTGAATCCTTTATTTCCCTGTGTTCCTAATACTTTATACAGATCTTTTTTTTTTTTAAGATTTTATTTATTTATTTGACAGAGAGAAACACAGCTAGAGAGGGAACACAAGCAGGGGGAGTGAGAGAGGGAGAAGCAGGCTTCCCACAGAGCAGGGAGCCAGATGCGGGACTCTATCCCAGGACTCCAGGATCATGACCTGAGCTGAAGGCAGATGCTTAATCCACTGAGCCACCCAGGTACCCCACTTTATACATATCTTTATTAATGCAGGTGTGATATCAAAATCCACTGCCTTGGGACTGTATCAGCTCCATTCTATGCCCTACTTGCTGGTTGAGTTCAGCAATGCAAAGTAGCAGCCAGAGATAGGAAGGAGGTAGGGGGAGCTAGTAGGAACTTACCTGAGGAACATATTTCCCTTGCTGTCTCCAGAAAGCAGCCATGGCTTCCCCGAAATGGCTTTCTCCTATAGGTAAATGACTCTTACCAAGTTTGAAGCCACAGCCTGCGATTCTCTGGCCAATTTAGTAGTCTAAGCTTTGTCCCTTTTAAGCCATGTGATTAACCAAACCTTTCTTTGTGTGTCTATACATAATGCACAGTTTCCTAGAAAGACTTGGAACTAAATCCCCTTGCACAACATCCTGTGCCACCAACTCCCCTCCCCCCATCCCAGCCCCACACAAATACACAGCTTCTGAGCACCCTGATAAGGTCTGCATTTGGTACCATTGAGTCTTGCACAATCAAGAAGTGTTAAAACTACTGTGCTCCCCTTTTTACTCATTAACTGCCCTAAATTTTCTTTAAAAAGAAACCTCTAAGTTGGTTTTTGGACAAAAGTCTGCCTTCTCCCCAGGTAGCCAGCCTCCTGAAAAAAGCTCATATTCCTTTCCAACCAAAACTCATCTTTTGAGTATTGCCCTTTGAAGCAAAGAGCAGCTGAAGTTGCCCTCAGACAACAGGTTCAGTACACACCCTTCCCTTGCCCCTTCAGCCTGGCAGGGAAGGGCAGGGCGGAAGGGGGAGCTGCTTCGCCATTTCTCACTGGTTTCCCTTAGGTCTTTACCTCCAGTATGAAGGTAATTCCTTTATTAAACTTTCATCGGTTACCCACTTTGAGTACACAGGTTGCCCAAATTCCTTTTCAGAAGTTCTCCTTTACTGACCCTTTGCTTTTATGCCAGACCTACATTAGTACCTGTTTTGGGGTTTTTTGTTGTTGTTGTTGTTGTTGTTTAGGATTTTTAAATTTATTTGACAGAAAGAGCACAGGTAGGCAGAGTGGCAGGCAGAGGGAGAGGGAGAAGTCGGCTCTCCGCTGAGCAGGGATCCCGATAGGGAGCCCCATCCCAGGACCCTGGGCTCACAACCTCAGCGGAAGACAGCCCCGTAACCCAGTGAGCCACCCAGGCGTCCCAGGACCTGTTTTCATTAAGGGAAAGAAATCCAAAGAGTTTTCCAGACTTTGCCTCATTTAATCCCCAGGATAACACGAAGTAGCTATGTCCACTGCACAGATTTAATTGACTGCGGTTACACACCTGATGAATCTCAGAGCCGAGAATTTGCACCCAAAATTTGTCTGGCAGCAACGTCTGTCCCCAATGCCTGATATAATCTTGAGGCAGCTTTTTGAGACCTCACAACCACAACCTAGGCAGCAGTGATTTTTCAGAGGAAGGAAAGTGAAAGAAAAGGCAGAAGCCTGCAGGGTGGGGCTGGGGCCTCGTGAGTGGAGGAACAGGGTTGGGAGGGCTGCACCCTGCTTCCCTGGGCCCAGCTGTCGGACGCCCCCAAGAACTTGCGCAGGAGCCGGGCGGCGGTGCGGCTGTGTACCGAGAGCCCAGGGGACCGGAGGCCTAGAGCGTGAGGTTGGTCCGGCCTGGCAGCAGGTCCTACTGGCTGGCGCCCTTCCTCAGAAGAATGGGGAGGAGCACGGTGGGTGGGAGTGCGGAGGGCGGCGCGGGACACTGCTACACTGGGCTAGGGGAGACCCCACGTCCCCGGGGGTGGGGGTGGGGTAGCTTACCACCCTGACTTACCCCAGAAGAGAGTAGAGTGCAGGGCATCATTTTCCATGGAATCTTTGGTCTCTTTCCTCTTCATTTTTAAAAGTTCCTATAAATTAGGAATAGTAATCTTTTATCTGTGGTATATGTTGTGGCTATTTCGTTTGTTTGTCATTTGTCTTCTGAGTTTGCTTATGGTGACTTTTTCCCCCCACGCAGTTTTTATTTTTATAGTAAAAAAAATTTTTGTAAAGGTTTTATTCATTTATTTGAGAGAGAGAGCATGAGGGGAGCCAGGGCAGAGGGAAAGAGAGAAGCAGACTCCCGGCTGAATAGGGAGGCTCAATCCCAGGACTCTGAGATCATGACCTGATGCTTAACCCACTGAGCCACCCAGGCACCCCAATTTTTTTATCGTAAAAGTTACCAATTTTTTTATTGCATTTGGAATTTTGTCATATTTTAAAACCGTTCTCCATCACCTAGGCTATGGTCACCCATTTTATTTGTAATGCTTTATTTTTCACATTTAGATCTTTGATACATTTGGAATTTATTTTTAGGATTTGAGAATGGATCAAATTTTATCTTTTTTTCCAAATGGGTATCCACCATTTATTAAAAAGATTAGCACTGCCCTGGTAACTTGAGATACCACCTTTATTACTTACTAGATTTTTATATGTATTTGGACTATTTCTGGAACTTCTGTTCTATTCCATTGACATGTTTATTCCTCCGTTACAAAGGCTTTATTATATATTCTAATGTCAGAGCTAGTTCTCCTAAGAGCTCTTCCTTCCATCTGTTTTCCTAGTTATTCTTGTGAGCTTATCTTTACTTATGAACTTTAGGACTGACTTCTGATTTATGATCACTGTCATAAAAAGCTCACTGAGATTTATATTAGATTTGCGTTAAACTTATAAATTACAGACAGCTGGCATCTTGAGATGGTGTTGAGATATTCTAATGAAGAATAAAAGATGCCATTTCTTTTTAAATTTTTTAAAAATATTTCTTTATTTGTCAGAGAGAGAAGGAGAGAAAACAAGCAGGGAGAGTGGCAGGCAGAGGGAGAAGCAGGCTTTCCACTGAGCAAGGAGTCTGATATGGAACTCCATCCCCAGACTCTGAGATCATGACCTGAGCCAAAGGCAGAGACTTAACAGACTAGCCACCCAGGCATCCCAAGGATGTCATTTCTTTGTTCAGGTTTACTTCTGTGTCTTCGAGGAGTGTTTCTAGAGGGCTTTCCAAGATGGCAGAGGAGTAGGAGACCTTAGTTTTCATCTGGTCCCAGGAATTCAGCTAGATAGCTATGAAATCATTTTGAACACCTGTGCACTCAACTGCTGATCTAAGAAAAGAATTGCTGTAATTCTACAAATAGAAAAGCAACAACTTCCTGCAAGGTAGGAGTGCAGAGAAGTGAATCCCAGGCAATATATCGGAAGATAGACCTTGGCGGGGAGGGGGAGGCTCCATAAGGTGGCTACCCACAAGTGACAGAGCAGTGGAGCACAAAATTGGAACTTCTAACAGTTTCTCTGATGAGGGACATCCCTGCCTTCAGAGTGCACAGGGGGGCAAAGCGAGGTGCAATCCTAGGTGGGACAGTGTGGTCGCAGGATCCTTGGGGTCACAGAAAGACTGGGGGTGCCTGAGGATGGACAGAGCTCTCAGGTATTAGAGCGGGGAAGCCAGCTGCAAATAGTGAGCCCGGGAGTGGGCTCTCAGCTTGGGGTTACCATAATCCACAAACCATGGCACAGTCCAGCAACCGATTTCTGAGCAGAGGCCAGCAAGACTGTCCTCCTTCCCCCCAGGAGCAGCAGCATGGGGTAAGCCACAGGAGAGGGTTTGGAGATTCAAAGTGGGATCATGTGCCTGAGATAGAAATGCTCAGTCACAGGCTGGGTGAGAACTGGAGTGCAGCCAGAGACCAGTGAGACAGTAGTGAGTGACTGCTTTTCTCTGAGGGCTCACTGAGGAGTGGGGCCCTGGGCTCTTGGCTCTGAGACTGGGATTGGGAGGCCATCATTTTCATTCTCATCCTCCAAAGCTGGTGGAAAGACTCGAGGGAACAAAAGCCCTACAGAGATTAAACGGGAGCAGATAACTTAGCCGGGCCCCTGCAAGGGTGGTAGAGCTCCATCCAGGTCAAAGGCACCTAAGATTCAGTACAAGAGTCAAAGATGAGCGGAACATCCAGCTAAGACCAAGTTTATGAGTTACACTCAACTGCAAAACTCCAGCACTAGGGGAAAATAGTATATAAAATTCATGGGTTTTTTTCCCTCATGATTCTTTAGTCTTTCAATTTTAATTTTTTTCTTTCCTTTTCAACTAATTTCTTATTTTATCAACTCTTTTTAAAAGTCTTTTTAAAGTTTTCATCTTGACAATTATATTCTATCTTTTTATTATATTTAATTATATATATATATATGTTTTTCTTTACAATTTTGGGATGTAGTTTCTCTCTTTTTTTTTGAAGTAGGAGAGATTTTTTTTACTGTGATAAAATATATACAACATAGAAGTTACCATTTTAACCATTTTTAAATGTACAGTTGTATGGCACTATTCACAGTGATAGGCAATCATCTCTAGAACTTCATCTTCCCAAATTGCAGTTTGGGAAGTACTCTAATTCCTAAACACTAACTCCATATTCTCCCTCCCAAGCCTCTGGCAACCACCCTTTTACTTTCTGACTCCGTGAATTCAACTACTATATGTATCGCATATAGATGGAATCGTACAATATAGAGTACTTCTGTGGTTAGGTTATTTCCCTTGGTTTCATGTCTCCAAGTTCTGTTCATGTTGTAACATGTGTCAGGATTTCCTTCCTTTTTAAGTCTGAATAATACAGAAGTTTTCCATTTTGATGATGTCCAATTTTCCTATCTTTTTTTCTTTTGTCACTTGTATATTTGGTTTCATAGATAAAAAACTATTGCCTAATCCAAGGTAACATATGTAGTGTCTTCTAACAAACACACCAAAATGCATCCAGGATATAATGTATTGCTCTTCTTTTCACCTATCTGATTATGTTCTCTTTATTTTAAAAAATTTTTTTAATTTAATTTTTTTTCAGTTTCAGGTCTCTTCTGATTTATTTAGTATATATTTCCGTGGGCTCATTGTTGCCATTTTAGTATTTTGTTCTCTTGTTCATCTATTCTCCTTCAACAGATAAGATGGAAAAAAATCACCTCAAAAAAAGAGCACAAGAGGCAATACTGACTGCGAGAGACCTAATCAATTTGGATATGTCAGATGTCAGAACTAGAGTTCATAATAATGATTATAAAGATACTAGCTGGGCTTGAAGAAAATCACAGAAGACACTAGAGGATCCCTTTCTAGAGAAATAAGAGAACTAAAATCTAATTGAGTTGAAGTCAAAAAGGCTTTTAATGAGATGCAATAAAAAATGAAACCTTTAACTGCCAGGATAAATGAGGCAGAAGAGAGAATTAGGGATATAGAAGACCAAATAATAGAGAATAAAGAAGCTGAGGAAAAGTGAGATAAACAACTACTGGATCATGGGGGAAGAATTCGAGAGATAAGTGACACTGTAAAGTGAAACAATATTAGAATAGTTGGGATCTCAGAAGAAGAGGAGAAAGATCAGGAGACAGAAGGTATATTGGAGCACATTAGAGCTGAGAACTTTCCTAATCTGGGGAAGGGAACAGGCATTTAAGTCTAGGAGGCACAGAGAACCACCCTCAAAATCCATAAAAATAGGTCAACACCTTGACATATAATAATGAAGCTGGCAAATCTTGGAGACACAGAAAGCAGCTTGGGACAAGGGTTCTGTAACCTACAAGGGTAGAAACATTGGACTGCCAGTAGGCCTATCCACATAGACCTGGCAGGCCAGAAAGGAGTGGCATGATATATTCAGGGAGCTAAATGAGAAAAATATGCACCCAAGAGTTTTATCCAGCAAGGATGTCATTCAAAATAGGAGAGATAGGGGCGCTGGGTGGCTCAGTCATTAGGCATCTGCCTTCAGCTCAGGTCATGATCCCGGAGTCCCGGGATCAAGCCCCACATTGGGATCCCTGCTCGATGGGAAGCCTGCTTCTCCCTCTTACTCCCCCTGCTTATGTTCCCTCTCTAGCTGTGTTTCTGTCTGTCAAATAAATAAATAAAATCTTTAAAAAACAAATAAATAAAAACAAAATATGAGAAATAAAAAGCTTCCAGTGCAAATAGAAATTAAAAGAATTTGTGATCACTAAACCAGCCCTGCAAGAAATATTAAAGGGGATCCTTTAAGTGAAGAGATAGCCCAGAAGTAACACAGATGAGAAAGAAACAGAGATAATATACCGAAATAGTGACTTTATAGGTAATATAATGGCACTAAATTCATATTTTTCAATAGTTACTCTGGACGTAAATGGGCTAAATGCCTCAATCAAAAGACAGAGTATCAGATTGGATTAAAAAAACAAAAACAAAAACAAGACCCATCAATACATTGTCTGCAAGAGACTCATGTTATTTTTACTTTTTAAAATATTTTATTTGTTTATTTGTCAAAGAGAGCACAAGCAGGGGGAGCAGCAGACAGAGGGGAAAGCAGCCTCCCCACTGAGCAAAGAGCCTGATGAGCCTTGATTCTAGGACCCTGGGATCATGACCTGAGCTGAAGGCTGACGCCCAACTGACGGAGACATCCAGGCATCCCAAGAGACTCATTTTAGACCCAATGACACCCCCAGATTTAAAGTGAGGGAGTGGAAAACCATTTATCATGCTAATGGACATCAAAAGAAAACTGGGGAGCAATCCTTATATTAGAAAAATTAGATTTTTAAACCAAAGACTATAGTAAGAGATGAGGAAGGACACTATATCATAATTAAAGGGTCCATGCAACAAGAAGACATAACAATTGCAAATATTTATGTCCTTAACACAGGAGCAGCCAATTATATAAACCAATTAATAACAAAATTAAGGAAACTGGGTGATGGACATTAAGGAGAGTGTGTGATGTAATAAACTCTGGGTGTTATATAAGGCTGATGAATCACTGACCACTACCTCTGAAACTAATAATATACTATATGTTCATTAATTGAATTTAAATTAAAAAAAGAAAAATAATAATGTTTATAGTTTTCTTACACAGAATATTTCTTGTTAACTTTGTTTCTTTTTCTTTTTTTAAAAGATTTTATTTATTTATTTCACAGAGAGGGAGATCACAAGTAGGCAGAGAAGCAGGCAGAGAGAGAAGAGGAAGCAGGCTCCCTGCTGAGCAGAGAGCCCGATGCGGGCCTCGATCCCAGGACCCTGAGATCATGACCTGAGCCAAAGGCAGAGGCTTTAAACCACTGAGCCACCCAGGAGGCTGATTTTTCTTTTGTTTAAGATTTTATGTATTTATTTGATAGAGAGAAATACAGTGAGAGAGAACACAAGCAGGGGGAGTGAGAGAGGGAGAAGCAGTCTTCTCACCAAGCAGAGAGCTTGATGTGGGGCTCGATCCCAGGACTCCAGGATCATGACCTGAGCCAAAGGCAGATGCTTAACAACTTAGCCACCCAGGCACTCCATTAAGTCTGTTTCTAAATATTTTATTTATTTATTTATTTATTTATTTATTTATTTATTTATTTATTTATTTATTTATTTTGCTGATTTGCATGAGGTTTTCACGCACTGTGTCTTTTGTATATATGAATGCTATTGGCTTCCTTCCATTTTAAAAGTTAAGGTATAACTTACATACAGCAAATTCATACATTTTAGTATACCGTTCTGTGAGCTTTGACAAATGTATACAATCATGTAATAACCACAGGATATGAGATATACAAAGACATAAAGATATAAAAAAGAGTTTCATCACTCCCCACCCCCAATTCTCACCAGTTCCTTTGTACTCTGTACAACCTCTGTACTCAAAGGGAGTTCCTGAAAAATACTTGTCAGATTTTGGTCCCTATAGTTCCAGAATGTCATATACATGCAACCATGCGGCACATGGTCTTTTGAGCCTTGCCTCTTTCACTTGGCATGATGCAGTTGAGTTTCATCCATGTAGTTGGACCTACTGCTAATTTGCTGCTGCTTTCTAATTTAATTCCATAGTGGAAATAAAGAGTTGGACCTTAGGGAACCTGGGTGGCTCAGTTGATTAAGCAACTGTCTTCGGCTCAGGTCATGATCCTGGAGTCCTGGGACTGAGTCCCTCATCGGGCTCCCAGCTCCATGGGAAGTCTGCTTCTCCCCTGACCTTCTCCCCTCTCATGCTCTCTCTCTTACTCTCCTGCCCTCAAATAAATTAAAAAAAAAAAAAAAGAGTTGTACGTTAACCGACTGAGCCACTCAGCTGCCCTTATTTTTGGAGTGTTTGAAGTTAACATTTTTAACTTATCAGGGGCTAATATATTGCAGTTAGCTATTGATTATGAAGTATGAATTTATATCTAATTTTCTTTTCTTCATAATGAAAACTAACATTCTGAACAACATTTATGAAATTATGATTCCTCTCTTCACTTTCTTATTCCTCTTAATACTTTATGTTAAGCTTTTTGATAAAGGTTTATATCTAGAATTTCTATTGTACTTCCTGTCATATCATCTATTCTTAATTTAGAACTATTTAGCTTTATAATTACTACTTAAAGCTTTTTTTAAATTGAGTGGAGGATATAGAAAGTTCCCATATACCACCTGCCACCCTCCAATGCCCCCATCATCAATATTTCACACAAGAGTAGTACATTTGTTAAAATTAGTGAATCTATATTGACTCATTATTATCACTTAGAGTTCATAGTTTACATTAACATCCACTCTTGGTATTGTACATTCTGTGAGTTTTGACAGATATTTAATAACATATATCCACCATTACAGTATCATACAAAATAGTTTCACTGCCATAGAAATCCTCTGTGCTCTGCTGTTCATCCTTCCCTCTCTTCTAATCCCTGGCACCCACTGATTTCTTTACTGTTTCCATAGTTTTCCCTTTTCCAAAATATTATATAGTTGGAATCACAGGTTAGCCTTTCCAGCTTGGTTTGTTTCATTTAGCAATATACATTTAAGATTCCTCCATGTTTTTTAATGGCTTGAGGGCTCATTTATTTTTAGTGCTAAATAATATTCCATTGTCTGGATGTACCAAGATGTATTTATCTATTTGCCTGTTGTAGAACATCTTAGTTGCCTCCAAGTTTTGGCAATTATGAATAAAACTTCTATAATCATCCATTTGTAGGGTTTTGTGTAGACATAATATTTGGGGTCTTTTTTTAGATTTTATTTATTTATTTGACAGAGAGAGAGCACAAGCAGGAGGAGCAGCAGGTAGAGGGAGAGGGAGAAGCAGACTCCACACTGAGCAAAGAGCCTGATGTGGGGTTCCATGGGAGCTCCACGCGGGGCTCCATGTGGGGCACCATCCCAGGATCCTGGGATCATGACCTGAACCAAAGCCCGACACTCAACCATTTGAGCCACCCAGGCAACCCTGTAGACATAAATTTTTAACTCTTTTGGATAACTGCCAAGTAGCATGAGTTCTGGATTGTATGGGAAGAATATGTTCAGTTTTGTAAGAAACTATTAAGGTGTCACTCTTGCAAAGTGAATACCATTTTCATTCCTACCAGCTATATATGAGCATTCCTTTTGCCCACGTCCCTTGCCTGCATTTGGTATTATCACCATTCCACTAGTATCTCATTGTAGTGGTATCTCATTGTTTTTCTAATATTCATTCTCCCAGTGACATATAATGTCAAGCATCTTTTCATGTGTTTATTTGCCATCTGTCTATCTTCTCTGGTGAGGTGTCTATTGAGGTATTTTGCCCATTTTAAAAGTTATTGAGTGCCTGGGTGGCTCAGTGGGTTGAAGCCTCTGCCTTCGGCTCAGATCATGATCTCAGGGTCCTGGGATCGAGGCCTGCATGGAGCTCTCTGCTCAGCAGGGAGCCTGCTTCCTCCTCTCTCTCTGCCTGCCTCTCTGCCTGCTTGTGATCTCTCTCTCTATCAAATAAATAAATAAAATCTTTTTAAAAAATTAAAAAAATAAAAAAATAAAATCAAGTTGTTTTCTTATTGTTGAATCATAAGAGTTCTTTATATTCTTGGATAACAGTTTTTTATTAGCTATGTCTTTTGCAAGTATTTTCTTCCAGTCTGTGAAAAATGCATTTTAAAATGTAGCATGCCAAGTCCCTTATCATTTCATTTGGTATTGTCTTGTTTTTTTAAAACACAGTTTGCTTTTATTTTGTCAAATTATATAAATTACACTTCACTGGACTTGAATTAAGAAATTTTATATATTATACCTATAATTTGGAGAGTATTACCATTTGTAGTGTATTTATGTAAGGGCGAATAATATCTATTGAGACTTTATTTTTGCCATTAATATTTAGTGATTCTCTTAAAGTGATCTCATATCTACAATTTCCCTAAGAATTGACTTATTGATTCTTATTTTTAATAACAATTTTATTGAGATATAACTTACATGCCACAAAATTCACTCTTTAAAAATGTACAATTTAGTGGTTTTTAGTATATTACGGTGTTCACCACTATCTATTTTTAGAAATTTTCATCACCTCTCAAACTCCAAGTGCATTTGCAGTCACTCCCCTTTCCCTCCTCCCCACAGACCCTGGTAACCACTAATAAACTTCAGTCTTTGTGAACATATATATTTTGGACATTTCAGATAAATAGGATCATTTAGAATGTGGCCTTTTGCCACTGACTTCTTTCACTTAGCATGTTTTCCGGGTTCATTAATGTTAATGAATATATTAAAACTTTGCTAGTTTTTATGGCTAAATAATATTCCATCGTATGGCTATACCATTTTTTATTTATCCATTCATCAACTGATGGACATTTGGTTTTTTCCACCTTTTGACTATTGTGAATAATGCTGGTGTGAACATTTGTTGTCTCAGTCAACTTGGGCTGCTAGAAAAAATTCCATAGACTAGGTGACTTAAACAACACTGATTTCTCATAGTCTGGAGGCTGGAAGTCTGAGGTCAGGATGTCAGCATGATAGGATTCTTGGTTATGACCATCTTTCTGATTTGCAGATGACCCCTTGCTATTTTCTCACATGTCATAAGGGAGTCCTGGTCTTTTCATCTTCTTATAAGGACACTAATCCTTTTGTGAGGGTTCCACTTTCACGACTTCATCTAAACCTACTTACTTCCCATCTGAACCCATCTCCAAATACCATCAATCACATTGAGGATGAGGACTTAACACCTGAATTTGGGGGGCACACAAACATTCTATCCATAGCATTTGTGAACAAGCTTTTGTGTGGACATATGTTTTATATCTCTTTGGTATATTCCTGTCTGAGTGTAAAACATCTGGAACATATGGTAACTCTAGATTTTTGAAGAATTGCAAAACTGTTTTCCTAAGTGGTTGTACCATTTTCTATTCCTACCAGCAAGGTATGAGGTTTCCAATTTCTTCACATCCTTGTCAACACTTGTTATTGTCCTTTTAAAATTTTAGTTATTCTGGTATGTATGAACTGATATCACATTGTGGTTTTGATTTGTATTTTCTTAATAATTAATGATGTTCAACATTTTTTATGTCCTTATTGACTATGTGTATATCATCCTTGGAGAGGTGTCTATTCAAATCCTTTGCCTATTTTTAAATTGGATTTTTTTTATTGTTGAGTTTTAAGAGTCCTTTATATATTCTAGATTACAAGTCCTTTATCAACTATCATTTTCAAAACTTTTCTCCCATTCTGTGGGTTGTCTTTTCACTTTTTTGATGGTGTTATTTAAAAAATTTTCCACAATATGTAACTGTCGAATTTGTAAAGAATGTTTTTGTTAATCCTTTCCATTTTTATATTTATCTTCATTTCTTCTCACTACCTTATTTTGATGGTCAGGAAGAATTCTGAAAAATATATCAAATAGAAGTAGTAACAGCATATTTTTATTTTTTGTTTTATTTCCACTACTTCTAAGGAAAGTGACTGCCCTGTTTCTTCACTGTGAATACTATTAACTTCTGAGTTCAGAGTAAGCCTCTTTATCATACTAATAGTTCCTTTATTTCTTTTTCAAGGGTTAAAAGCACTGAAAAATGAAAGTAATAATCTCTTTTTCTCCTCATAAGTGGCTACCTCATGCCCAATCTTCTTTATGAGTATGCAGCATTTTAATTTTGGTTCTCTGTAGATTGCCCTTTCATTATGCAGTAACAGAAACTTCTTTCTTTTCAGTAATGAATTATAGCACTAGTAATTTATGTCAGTGGATGAGCATCATCATTTATTGTCATGTGTGGCTTTCCCCCCTGTAATTTGGTGAATAAGTCTGATTTTACAAAGAATAAGGTTTAACTTTATGCAATCATTTAGCCAGAATTACTATTTTTTTCCTTTCTTCTTTTCCCTTTCTTCCTTCTTTCCTTGCTTTCTTTCTTTTCTGTTTTTTCTTTTCTTTCTTTCTCTCTCCCTTCCTCTTACTCCCTCCCTCTTTCTTCCTTTCTTCTTTCTTTCTTTCATAAGGCAATGAGTGAAATCTATTTTCTTCCAAAGCACTGAAAACATCAGAAAGTAAGATAAATGCCAAATCCTTTCAAATCTCAAATCAGATGTAAAAACTAACATCTTAAGAGTTTCTCTCTCTCTAAAAATTGCTAAGTTGGAAGACCTCATATAAAAGTAATGCTTTTCAGAAGAGTGGATAAAATGGATGAACTGGAAGTGGATGAAACAGATGAAGTTTCAAAAGACCATTCACAAGCCTTCCTTTTGGTTGCATTTCACATCCTACACCATGATGGAAAATGTGCTCTCTTTGCTTGTGGAGTTGCTTAGTGGCCTCTCAGAAGCCAATGGTGATTTCAAGGTGGAAGTAATACCCAATATCATGACTTTTCTCAAAAATACTGATAAGACAGACAATATCTTTTAACCTTTCATTTGCATATTGTGGTTATCCTACTTTGAGATTCCAGGCATCCCACAGTGTGTTTTGTTTAAAAGTTGTGCTCTTGGGGCGCCTGGGTGGCTCAGTTGGTTAAGCGACTGCCTTCGGCTCAGGTCATGATCCCGGAGACCCGGGATCGAGCCCCACATCGGGCTCCCTGCTCTGCAGGAAGCCTGCTTCTCCCTCTCTCATTCCCCTTGCTTGTGTTCCCTCTCTGGCTGTGTTTCTCTCTGTCAAATAAATAAAAAAAAAAAAAAAAAAAATCTTAAAAAAAAAAAAAAAAAAGTTGTGCTCTTTCTAACTTGGAGTAAGATAACTACAAGGGATTACATATTATTACTCCTGGTACTATTGATTACTAGCACTTATCACGTACTTTGCTCTATGCTAAGCACTGTGCTAAGCTTTTACTTACTTAACTCTCAAAACATATAGCCCTATGAAATAGGTACATTATTATTCCCATTTTATAGATGAAGAAATCTAGGTTTGGAGAAAATTAAATACTTGGTCTTAAGCACACAGCTAGTAAGTATTTGAATCAGAATTCCAAATTAAACATTCTGACTTCTGAGTGTATTTTCTTAACCACTGTGAATGTACCCTCAAATTTCCCATGAGCTTAATAGTTATAGGAGTTTATTTTTATGACAATGACATGTCCAAATAAAGACCAAGATATTAGGAAGGGCAGGGAGAGAAATTAGATTTAGGAACCAATATTATATTAGAATCATCATCATTATTATTGTCACCCTACAAAGTGGTTGCATATACTGGATTTCATTTAGAAAGGTAGCTGTTGATCCATCTTCTCAAAAGGTCTTAAGTGGAGGCCACTGTTAATGACAGCTGCGCTCTCATACCCTCACAGTGAGTGATGTGGGATAGGTTGAAGTTGACACTGAAATTTAGCTTTATATAGAAATTTAGTATCTAAATTTTAATTCTTAGTTATAGCCTCTAAATCCAATTACTCTTTAAAATCTGTTTTCTTTTGCTATGAAATGAAATTATAGTACCAATAAAATGATTTTATTTGTAGATGTCAGGACGTCTATCAATGCTTATGTCAGAAACAATAGAGTTCATCAATTTCAGATTTTCCCAAGACTTCTGGAACCGACAAGAACCATTAGGGTTGAAAATCTGCCCCCTAATATTGATAATAGTTACATAACAACTTTCTTTGAAAACTCCACAAATGGAGGAGAAGGAGTATTCAATACGCAGCTTTTCCCAAAGGAGAGTTCAGCCTGGGTTGAGTTTTCTGCCTACAAAGGTAATAATTTCTCTTCTTTGTTGATCTTTACAGTTATTATTAACCATTTCACACACAAATGAAGTCAGATTAGAGGCCACACAGTGATTAGGAAATCCATCAAAACCACCCATTCTACTGGTATTAACTCAAGGCTTTGAGCCCGTCTCTGTGAAGACCTAGGTGACAGAATTGTGGCGTTTTTTGTGCAGTAACAAAAAAACAACAACAACAACAAAAAAAAACAGACAATAAACCTTCTCCTGACCTCAATTTTGCTGTAGTTAGTTGCTTCATTTCTTTGTTTCCCTTTGCAGGAAAATTTCTCAGTTGGCTTTGCCTTTACTCATTCCCTTTTCTCCTCTTTTCTTAAATCCATTCTAGAAAAGGATTTTGCCCCATCATATCACCAAAATCGCTCTTGCCAATGACCTCTTTATTGCTAAACTCAGTAGCCACTTTGCAGTCATCGTTTTACTTGATCTCTTAGTAGCATTTGACTCAAGTTCAATGGCTGCTTCCAAATACACTCTCTCCACTTGCTGCTAGGATGCCATGCGTTGTTTTTATGTTGTTTTTGGTACTTCAGTAGCTGCTCATTATCATTTTTTTAAAGATTTTATTTTCTTTATTTGACACAGAGGGAGAGAGAGCGAGAGAGAGAGCATGTGCGCACAAGCAGAGGGAGCAGCAGGCAGAGGGAGAGGGACAAGCAGGGCTCCCCGAAGAGCAGGGAGCCTGGTGTGGGACTTGATCCCAGGACCCTGAGATCATGACCTGAGTAGAAGGCAGATGTTTAACCAGCGAGCCTCTCAAGCACTCCTCATTCTCACTCTTTCCTCATTTACCTTCTTTTCTTCAACTGTTAAGGTAGAGCACAATTCTTTTCTCCTTTTTGTCTTCACTCAGTTCCAGGGAGATTTAATGACTTTAAATACTGTCTATGTATCCATGACTCCCAATTCATATCTGCAGTCAACAGTCTCTCATGAACTCCAATATCTACACTCACTGCATACTAGACTTCTTCACCTGGTTGTCTAAAAGTACATGATATAAATACAACATGTCTAAGACAAAACTCCCCATCTTCCTCACCCTATGCCACCAACCTACATTATCCACAGGCTTTCCCATTTCAGTTGATAGAGCTTCATCCTCCTAGTTGCTCAGACCAAAACCTGGGAGTCTCGCATATCCCAAACCAGTCCTTTAGGAAACCCTGTTCATATATACCTTTGATATATATTCAGAATCTGATATTGAGAACTCCTCAAAGAAGACAGTAAGAATTTCGAAAATTAAGTTAACCATTTTAAAGGCAGTAACTCCCAAAGAACTTATGCCACAAAACAGTTTATATTTTAGATAATATGACCAAATAAATACCATTTTTAATGGCTATACTTCACCTGCACACCCCCTCCCAACTAGGATCTTTAGGAAGAGTTGATGAAGCCAAGAAATATCCCTGAAACTATAGGTGGGGATAGAAGACTTGGGGGGGGGTGGCTAGGGAATGAATGAGTTCAAGAGAGTAGAAGTTAGGATCTTTCTCACATAGCTTCAAAAGAAACCAGTCAGGAAAGCCAGAAACTGAGATGCTCTCTGGAGAGAAAAGGAGCTCAACTTTCAACAGTGGTTTAAGAAGCTAATAGTCTTTAAGACCAGACTAAAATAATATCTGATTCTTTATACAGCAAGGAATTGCTACTATTGGACATATTTAATTGGTACTTTGTGAAAAGACAAACATTTGGTATTCCTTACTTAGCAGACTTCTACATTTAGAAGTGTATCAGTCTTGGGACTCATATCAACCTCCCAAAGTTGCAAAACGTGAAGGCTCCATCTCTCTCCACATACTTGCCACATGAAGACATCTGAAAAACTTTTTTTTTAACAGCTTTTTTATGGATATACTCTGGTAAGTGGTTAATGTCCGAGCATATTCAGTGTCTCTGGAGATAACATGTACAAGTTGGGTTAGTTGAGAGCCTCAGTCTGCACTCCAGCCATTGTGAGCTGAAGAAGCCAGCAGGGGAGGCAGAGTGATAGTGTAGTGCAACAGTGCAACAATTTACAAACTTTTTGTAAACCACAATGTACTATCTCTCTCTCTCTCTCTCTCTCTCTATATATATATATATATATATATATATATATCTGTATATATATATATATAATCTCTCTAATTTTATTTATATATAATTTTTTTTAAATATCCCAACCCATACCTGTTTTGTAAACAAAAACATTTGTTGCAGTTTGGAAAAAAAAGTTTTGCTACAACGTGCTTTTCTTGCTAGGGAAATGATATACTCTATTTTCTATTCTATTCTATTTTGTTTTGTTTTTATTTGGTTTGGTTTTGAGGAATTTTGTTTTCTTTTTGTTTTTAATTTTTTAAGATACTTAAAAACTTATATTGCTGGTATAGCCATTAGAGGTTGGGTTTCAGCAATGACTCTGACACAAAGGGTGAAGGGGGAGGGGTTTA